>OX457041.1:39034830-39052330 GCA_949752735.1 Lumbricus terrestris
AGTTTTGCATAAGTTTAAATTATTTAACGCGTTGTCCTAAGATTCCTTTCAGCATTAGTAAGTTTTAGGATCGTATACTGATTTAATCACATATCGCACCTATAGTCCGTACTGGCGCCCTAGCGATCGCCGGCAGACATCAAAGGCTCAAAGCGGAAACTCGTAATATTTGATACCTCGTGTCGACCATATTGACACGTTGTTCTCACGTACATGTAGCTACACTACTAGCTTGTAAATTAGTCTATTCAGTTACATGTGTGGCCTAAGTTATAAGTTATAATTTTTGACTGGATGATCTGTAATCTCCTGTTAGTGCAACTTGCAGTTGGATCTGGTATTAGACTATATACTGTAGACGTAGGCCTAATAATAATAATATCCAATTACGTTACGTCTTAGTAGAGTCGTATTAGCAATATATTGAGGGTTTTTTTAAGTGCAAGTTGTACTTACACGCACATAATTTTTATATGCAAAAGTCATACATACAAAAGTCATAATGCATACACAGTGCACACACACATACATACATACATACATACATACATACATACATACATACACACATACATACATACATACATACATACATACATACATACATACATACATACATACATACATACATACATACATTCATACGTACACAGGCACAAACATACTACATACATACGTACATATCTACACACACACACAAACACGAACATTACAAACACTAATGCACAGCTGCTTTTGTCTTACAATTATTTATGGATTTGTTAAGTATGTAGCGAACTTTTGCAAATACATGTAGTTATAGTCGTCAGACATTGCTGACATTAGCAACATATTGAGTTTTTTATCTCAGTATTGTGGCACGGCTGACCTGAACTTAATGTCATGCCTGGTCCAAGGAATGTCTCTACGTATAGGCGCTCCCCGTGGTTTTATTTGCTAGGCTAAGACTGCGTTGAGAATATTTACATTATTATAACGGCGCCGCTTGGCTGAAACTGTTGAGCATAGGCCTACATTGCTCGCGAGTGGCGGCTCAAACACTTCAACCAGTATTATCCAGCGTGATGGAGGTCACACCCCTAGCTGCACTTGATAGTATCTTTACGTGAAATTCGACAAAAGAGTAGAAGTATCTACCTTAAGCGATTCGGTCATGCGCGGCTTCCTCTTAGCGGTATACCTTGCTTGGAACTGCGTAACGAGACAGAAGTCTGCACAGTCGGAGATCAAATAAAATACGATATTGTTCACCGATGTCACTCTGCTGACATGAATGAAAACAAGTGCCTTTCACTGTGAACATGATATGTCAGTGGCTGAAGTGCTCGTCCTTATGTCACGAGTTGAGTGTATACCACTTCTTCTATGCAATGCAATGCAGCACAATACAATACAATACATCGCAAGATGATCTACTGTCTACACTTCTAGTAAGCCACTTGAACACTTCTAGCGTTTGCGCTTTACAATCAATCAATGGGTCCTTCTAAAAATTAATATGCACTTCTTACTTCTTACTACTCGTGCATTTTGTGTTTGGCCAAGCTCTGTTAATAAATCAGATCGCAACATCAAAAGAAGCAGTCATGCTGTTGCTTTACTTGTACGCTACAACCTGTGAGGTCTTTCGATGTTGAAAAAATAATACGCGTAATAATGATTGCAAGAAGAAATACAGGTTGCTTTTCTTTCATAATTATTATTAATTTGTTCATTGGTGTTGAATTATTATTACAGGAGAAGCCTGGATCGTGTGGTGGTGGCATTCGTTGCTGTTCATCTCCTGGAATCGTGTCCTTAGTCATCTGGTGCCAACTGCTTGGAAGCTGGGTGATGAGACGTCGTTTTGGATGACCTATACATCATCTGCACCCTTTGCATCCTTTGAATTATGTGCATTCTCTGGATCTTCTGCATCCTCTGCATCCTCTACATCCTCTACATTATCTGCATCCTCTACATTCTCTGCATCCACTGAATCCTGTGCAATGTGCATCCTCTTACGCTCTTCGTCTTCATGATTTCATTTGCATCCTGTTCCGTCTCCTTATTCTTCGACTAAAATGTCTTTGTCTCCTTGAATCCCTTAATTTCCTCCTCTCTAATAATCATTTGGTTGTTTCTTTATTCGATCAATGAACCCATACCACTCGCTGTCGAGTGTCTATAGTATGAGTTATTGTCTTACGGCAGAACTCTATGGTCTCGAGTCAGTGTCTCGGTCTCAACAGAAACCTATTGTCACGGTCTCAAGGTGGCTGTCTCGATTTTTTGGAAACTAGTCGGTGTTTTTCTTTTGGAAGCTGTGTCCGTATAGTTTTCGCACAAACTGTCCGTGTAGTTCTGAACTTTTGCGCCTCAAAATTGTTGTGTGAAGCTAACAGGCACATACTGTAATGCTATAATTAGACTATAGTACATAGGCAAGTTGGGAAACTGGGAAATTAGTTTCTGAGTTGCCTTTATTGTTTATCCGAAAATGCGTCTTGTCTTGTGGAATAGGTCCAGCGAAAGCTTCGGTCTTTAACTGTCTCGAACTGTCTCGAAACTGTTGTCTTGGTCTCGGAGTCTATTGTCTCGGTCTCGGAGTCTATTGTCTCGGTCTCGGAGTCTATTGTCTCGGTCTCGGAGTCTATTGTCTCGGTCTCGGAGTCTATTGTCTCGGTCTCGGAGTCTATTGTCTCGGTCTCTGAGCCCATGCACGGTCTCGGTTTCGAAGTTTGCTGTTTTCCATACAAGTCTGTCTCTCGATATATGTCCTTCCTTCCTTCATGTGACTCACGACACTCTGTGTACTTCTTCATGTCACCGTGTCCGTGTCGTTATTTCCATGTCTCTCCATTTCACTACTCGACAGTTGCTCGATGCAAGCAGGAAGGACGCAATATCTCCAGCGGTAACAATTGCAACTACAAAATCAAAGTTCACTACCAACCACGTTTCAAATCACAGAGCTTCGAAGAATAAAGGAAAAGTTTTTGACTTTGAAACTTCCATTTTACAATTGTATTATATTTTTAATTTTAATTTGCATTAATTGAACTTTGTTGTTTGTCTAATTTGCCTAATCTAAAAGCAAACTTAATTGTTATGGTTTTAACGTGACGAGTTTAACGTTCTGACTATTCTAATGAAATGTACTGTCTCGAAAATGTTATAATGTTATAGTTAGAAGAACTAAATTAGAAAATAACAAATTACTTAAGTCAGTAACAGAACAAGCGAGCAGGTATACATAATCAAAGTAGCCTATACTGACTGAAATTCACTATGTGCAAGTAGGCTACACAAACAACTGAACTCTTCATTCCGTTTATTCCTCAATTCAGTAGGCCGGTATACGTTTATTTTGCGCCGCTTCAAGATATCTGCTCAGATCGAGGCGCTCAAACTCCGAGGAGAGAGAGAGACAGACAGATAGACAGAGATATATAGAGAGACAGAGATAGATAGAGAGAGAGACAGAGATAGATGGATAGATAGACAGAGAGACAGAGAGAGCACAATCAGACGAAGACTCAGAATGCAGTCGATGTCTGCACTGCAACTCATTTTCAACCGGGGTGTTTATCGGGAGCGCTCCTGGGTAGTAACTTGAAAGTATGCTTTAAAATCACCGTAATTTATGAATGAACGAACTCTTCCAATGAAGCAGATTGTTTCTAAAAGGACTTAACGATCGATGGCATAGACTAATAGTTAGAAGAGACATCTTGGTTTCTGAGCGAGTCATCGTCTATGATGAAAGACATCGCTTCAATTGGAAAAGATTCAGAATCCGCCCTTTATTAGTCGGTAAAATAGAATGAGCGCGAAAGCAGGTCTGAAGGTTATGATGATTGTCTTATGGTCATTTTATGTGGCTGTGTTTGCAATTTGACCTCGGGTCTCTATTGTTCCCCTAAGGTTATTTTTTATGTTACTACAATAATTTATGAACTCTTAACTTTGCATTTCTGATCTGATAGGACTCATGAGTACAGACGTCTCCAAACCAACGTTCATGCACTTTTACAAGGCTAAGCAGGATATCATAGCGAGCACTTTTCAACCCCATTCAGACTCAACGACCAGAAAATTATGAGCCAATCCGAAACCCATGGCAGTATAGGCTATACATATAGTATACATATTCTTAACCATCAAGTCTCTTCTAGTCAGCCGCCAACTTACAAAGCCCACGCAAAGAATATTGCCCTGCATGAGGGCATGATTTGCATGAAAATACAATGTCTTATATATAATACAATATACATTATTACATTTATATATTTAACATATAGGCCTATATATATATATTTAGGAAATTGCATTAGAACGACCATTTTATAAAGTCACGCCCGTGCACCTCTATGCTGTAGTCTTTCACGCGTGATAACAAACACATCGGTTGTGTAGAACTGTAGATCTAAGTTTTTATGTATGAATATTTAAGCACATGCAATTATGCACTATGTATACATTATACTGCATATATATAAAATATTATATTTGTTTGTATGTGCACTTGTTATATACGCAATATCTCTCTGCTTCATTCCAATTCGCATTCTCTCTACTATATTACTGTACTCGGGCTATTCCTATAATTTTTATCAAGCCTATACTAGTAAAGCTGTACATGTAGGCCTACATGTAGACCTGTAGCCTATATGCATATTATCTACTGTAGGCTTAAATGCAAAGTATGCACGCATACCCAGGTCGCATAACAAACGTACATCATATATGAATCATGGCATATTGGACTATACATATGCAATAATATATGAGGGTGCATGATGTGGTTTCACTTGACCGTAGTAAACCTGTAGGTCTAGGCCTAGGCCTATACACGACTGCCGTGTTTGTAGGCCTATGTGTTTGTATACGTGTGTGGCTTGGGTCGTCGTTGTCGTCACCAGCCGTGACGAACACCCACCGAGGCAGAGCAGAGCAGGGCAGGGCAGAGCAGGGGGAGCAGGTATTATAGACGAAGGCAACGAAGGCAGACTTTGGCAGTTTGGTCGTTTAACGATAGACCTACTTGAGTCTTATAAGGAGGAAGAAGAAGACGACGATTTGAATCCTAGACGCGATGTCGACCGTTCGCTTCCTTTCCCTGTTCGCTGTGTTGGGGTTCGTCTCTGTCGCCCTCGGTGGGGGAAATGGAGGTTCTGATCTGATGGAGAAAACGACGGGAAAGAGACTGCAGTGCCTCCGAAAGGAACTCATTGAAGCACGTGACCATGCCAACGAATTAGAGGTTAGCAAACTAAACATCAACTTATTATCATCTTATTTTCATGTATAGGCCTACATCTGATATTTTTATCTGACCCAGTTAGATCTTATCTGATTTGATCCATAATTTGATCGAATCTAAAGTAATCGGCTCTCTTGCAATCTGGCTTTATGCATGCGATGCAGTAATGTGTTTCCATCGCTTAATATGCATGTATGGTCAGACTTAATATGATCTTATCAAAAGCTGATGTGATCTGATCTGACTCAACGTGTTTTGTTATTTCTCAGCAGCTTAGCTAATTAATCTGGTCTAATCCTGCAGAACTAGTTTTATATGATTTAATTCAATCAAGTTCGTGTCTTTCATAATAGCCGACCCCTGCGTCTCACTCAGGCTAGCAGGGACAGGAGAAGTTTATTAATGTGTTCAGTCATATTATAGGTCACTACATTAAATGCATGCACAAGTAATTTCATGTATCAAACAATATTAATTATTCAGTCTGTCTGATTAATAGGAGGTTAGTCGGTCGAGAAGCCTAGCTGACGTACTCGATGGACTGAAGCAAGAACCAGGCGAAGAGTTGACCCAAAAGAAAAGCCATACTGACGATGCAGCAAAGAATGACAGAAGTTTGACAGACGACGATGATGATGAAGGTGGTGATGACGACGATGATGACGATGTCGACGCCGATGACATTGACGTAACTGACGTAACCGATGGAATCTTCTACGTTGCTGCAAGTCTTGCGGACGAGATCCAAGCAACTTGTGGCATCGACATCGGTGCCATCTTCACGGGATACTCACCCGGTACTTTATATACTTTACATATGTTATATTATATTATATATTATACATTATATATATCTTATTGTATATGTCATATATGTTATATTATGTATTATACAAAATTATCTAGTATATAATTCATATGATATCTAGTATTCATATGATGTCTAGTATTCATATGTCTAGTGTTCAATATTCATATAATGTCTAGTATTCATATGATGTCTAGTATTCAATATTCATATGATGTCTAGTATTCATATGATGTCTAGTATCCATATGATGTCTAGTATTCATATGATGTCTAGTATTCATAGACCGACATCAAATTGTTGCAAAACGATATTGGAAAGAAAGGTCAATGGACATAAACATCAGAATTCGATCAAATTCCGTAACTTATAAATTATTATGTTAGAGTCAGACTGAACCATGCAGCCCAGCCTTGTTTAAAAAAACACAGCCAAAGAGAACGATATTGGGATGTAGTTTTATTATGATGGGAGCACATTGGGTTAATGTCTTCTTCTTATTCTTCATTTCAGCCACTCTGACTGCGGTCAACGACGCTGGCACGAAGCTCTGTGCTGCCACAAAATCCCTCAGCGATACTCTCGCGTCCGCTCCGGGATTTGCCGACGATCTTAAGACCTTCGCCGACTGTATGTTTCCATCGATATATATACTGCGAATATTATATCTATACTCTATAGGCTATAGAATAGCCTACCCACACAAATCACAAATGCAGTAATAAAAATCAGAATGAAATCATAATAAAATGGAATGGACTTCATAATAATAATTGCTTGTCCACTCAGCCATCTAATCGGCAGATATGGCGTTGGTAAAATGAGCAGCGCATGCGTGGGACGTCATGAGCGCAATGCGCATGCGTGTTGGGTGAAGAAAGTTAAATTCAGCTCCTTTAATATAAGTTGTGATCATCCGTTATTCTTTGAATTGTAATCACATTCTGCGGTGTGTCGTTTTGAAATTAAAAGAGGATTATTATAATTATTACTATTATATATATATATATAATCTGATATTACCCAAACTAAATATAATTGTGGAGCTCAGTGGTGGCTTTCGGTGCCTTGGAACCGAAAAGCTACGGTTCGAATCCACCTGAAGCCGCCGCGTGGGGACCCTGAAGATGTCCTTCACTCGCAATTGCTCGCATACGCTTCGGTGTGAAACTCCGATTCAGTGTCCGCGTTGTAGTTGGGAGCGCCTCTGAGTAGCAACAAGGGTTCATACATTCATAAGATGCCATTATTCATTTGCAGCTTCTATGGCGCAAAATTCTGATGCACAAGCATCTATATATCGATGGTACCTCAATAACTCAAACCATAAAAGGGTCAATATATACAGATGATGAAACGAACCAGAATACACCCAAGTCACTAATCGATGATAGCTTAAAATGAAGCCTTGGTTAAATTCTTTCGATATTCGGTGGATCATAGGCAACCATGGAGTCAGGCAACATAGTGTATACTCGCGGTACAGGGTGAGCCGGGGCAAGTTGGTGGGCAGGGCATGCAAGATGTGTTTTCGCTATCATAATGCGTAAAAACTGATTTACCCGCCAACATGACCCACGTCCTATACGAAAGTTGGAACAAATGAGTTTCAAGTTTGGACGACGTCAAATATTGTTTTCTCGCGATTAACCAAAGACGCGTCAATCATCGTTCAACAACGCTTGAACACTGTTCTCGCTAGACTAGAAGTCGTTTTGTGCTGCTGCTTTAAGGGTATTTTTGTACTGTGCCATATATAGTTACATCAAGTGCTGTGCTTATATTTTAACAGCCAGCAACTTCAAGGTATCGGACGTTCCCGCCAACATTGACAAGACGTTTGCACAGATCGATAAGACTCTTGCAACCGTTGAAAAGAAAGTGTTCTGTGCCCAAGCACAGCTGATCGCACTCCGACTGCAGATCTCCCTATACGGTAATCCATCAATGATAGTAGGATCTATGGCCTATCCATCCATCAACGAATGAATGAATCAGTGGATCAGCATTCAGCAGGTGCTGGAATACTGCACATCGAATTCCTATGAGACAGACGTCACATGCAGAATCCAGTCCTACATGTTCTTCGTCATCGTTCTTAATTAAGAAGAGAATGAACTCTTTGCAGCAAGTGTATGTAGTAGGGTGGAGTGAAAAAACCGAAAATCAGAATTCCGAAAAGTAATAGCAACCAAAAGTTGCCCAATGACATGGGGTCAAGAAATGTGTAAAAAGTTTTTAAAAATATTAATGTCTTCAGTCCCCATAAGTGGGCCAAAGTTCCGAAAAATTGCATTTTTTGTAGAAAATTGCCGGTTTTCTCATGAAATATTCTTAGTGCAAAATAATTAACTCCCATTCAATATACCGTTGGAAAGAGCTCTTAAAACTGAATAAAACGATGTATTAATTTTCAGAATAGTCCCATTTTTGTAGAAGATATTAACTTTTTAACCATACCACCTCTTCGCGACATGTCGCTAAGCCTAAAAACAGTAAAACTCTAATAACTTTTTTATCCTTTGAGATATTTCAATGCATAATATGTCATTCGCTTCAGTTTAGGACCCCCTTTCTAAAGGTGTATTGTAAGGCGAGATTGTGTATTGTTTGTCTGATATTATTGGGATGGTGTCTAATATGCACCCTGACTGAAAGCACTTCCAAAGACTTTCATGGAAATCGTATTGCCATCACAGTAGGGTAAAGTTACAAAATGTCAGACATTTGTATCACACACTGGCATGCATCATTGATCATCAGCAAACAATCATATTCATGTTCTTTTAAAATTTATCTTGTCCACTGTGTCTTATAGTGACTGTAGTCTGTTACAGTCCTATAGTTCCTTTTGATTTCGAATATCAGTTTCGGTTCTCTCGATCGTAACGGCGTTCGAACAGACTCATCTTTGTTGTCTGCACCTCAGCTACGGCTGCAATAGCTTCATTCACACTTTTAAGACACCTTTCAGAAACACTCTCATCTGGACATTGAAACTATCAAACTCTCGAGCATGACCGGTAACATGAAATTTGAGCTGTTCTGCAGATTGGCTCTGTTGGAAAAGATTGGAGGAACAGCAACCCTCCAGCTATGAAAGTCAATTAATTCTACATTTATCTGCTGAGTTAAAATTCTTAGGCAGAACTTCAAATCACTGCACAGACAACTTTCTTTCTGGTTTTCAGCTATTGACATTCTCCACAGCTCTAGTTATTTCATAGGAGTAGCCTATACGCCGTATTGGGATGGTATCTAATACGCACCCTGACTGAAAGCACTTGCAAAGACTACAGTCACTCTATTAGCCTAGTATACGGCGTATTATGCCGTTTGAATGGTATTTAATATGCACCCTGATTGAAGGCACATCCAAAGACTTTCTTGGGAATCGTATCGCCGCCACAGTAGGGTAAAGTCACAAAACGTCAGATATTTGTCTCATATTCTGTCATGCATCATTGATCATCAGTAAACAATCATGTTGTTTTAAAATTTATCCTGACCACTGTGTCTTAGAGTGACTGTAGTCTTTGCAAGTGCTTTCAGTCAGGGTGCGTATTAGATACCATCCCAATACGGCGTATAGGCTACTCCTATGAAATAACTAGAGCTGTGGAGAATGTCAATAGCTGAAAACCAGAAAGAAAGTTGTCTGTGCAGTGATTTGAAGTTCTGCCTAAGAATTTTAACTCAGCAGATAAATGTAGAATTAATTGACTTTCATAGCTGGAGGGTTGCTGTTCCTCCAATCTTTTCCAACAGAGCCAATCTGCAGAACAGCTCAAATTTCATGTTACCGGTCATGCTCGAGAGTTTGATAGTTTCAATGTCCAGATGAGAGTGTTTCTGAAAGGTGTCTTAAAAGTGTGAATGAAGCTATTGCAGCCGTAGCTGAGGTGCAGACAACAAAGATGAGTCTGTTCGAACGCCGTTACGATCGAGAGAACCGAAACTGATATTCGAAATCAAAAGGAACTATAGGACTGTAACAGACTACAGTCACTATAAGACACAGTGGACAAGATAAATTTTAAAAGAACATGAATATGATTGTTTGCTGATGATCAATGATGCATGCCAGTGTGTGATACAAATGTCTGACATTTTGTAACTTTACCCTACTGTGATGGCAATACGATTTCCATGAAAGTCTTTGGAAGTGCTTTCAGTCAGGGTGCATATTAGACACCATCCCAATAATATCAGACAAACAATACACAATCTCGCCTTACAATACACCTTTAGAAAGGGGGTCCTAAACTGAAGCGAATGACATATTATGCATTGAAATATCTCAAAGGATAAAAAAGTTATTAGAGTTTTACTGTTTTTAGGCTTAGCGACATGTCGCGAAGAGGTGGTATGGTTAAAAAGTTAATATCTTCTACAAAAATGGGACTATTCTGAAAATTAATACATCGTTTTATTCAGTTTTAAGAGCTCTTTCCAACGGTATATTGAATGGGAGTTAATTATTTTGCACTAAGAATATTTCATGAGAAAACCGGCAATTTTCTACAAAAAATGCAATTTTTCGGAACTTTGGCCCACTTATGGGGACTGAAGACATTAATATTTTTAAAAACTTTTTACACATTTCTTGACCCCATATCATTGGGCAACTTTTGGTTGCTATTACTTTTCGGAATTCTGATTTTCGGTTTTTTCACTCCACCCTAGTATGTAGCCTATACAAGTATACATGCAGATATATATATATATATATATATAATATGTATATGCGTGTGCGAATGTGTGTTTCTACATGTATGGCCCATGCATTCATGTATGTTGTAGGCTTTGCACATGTAGGCTATATCTTGTGTTAAAAGGATGTCGGTATATTACGGTGCCTTATTAGAACTTCTCAAAAATTCTTATTGCAGTCTGTTAGTGACCCTTGTCTTCTTCTTCTTCTTCTTCTTCTTCTCCTCCTTTTGCTTTTCTTTCTCTTTCCTCCTCCTCCTCCCTCTTCTTCTCCTTCTTCTTCTTTTTCCTTCCCTTCCATTTTCTTCCTCTTCTTCTTCCCTTCATCGTTGTTCTTCATATTTCTATCACGTCGCTCTTCATCATCATCTTCAGCGTCATAATCATCACCAGCATCATCATCTTCATCATCTTCTTCTTCTTTCTTTTATTTCATCTTCATCCTCTTTATCCTGTTCTGCGTGAAAATCTCTAGGTCTATCGAAGCCACTGACATTACACTGTCGACTTCCTTACGCTGCACAGCTGACGTTCTAACTCGTAATCGTAATCGTAAACTCGAAATTTCTAAAGCGCCACTTGAAAGCCAAGCGCGGGGCACCAGCTTATTCACGAGCACTACACCCATGCAGCGTATACCGTGATACACGTATAGGGCCTATAGTTGTAAATTTGTCTGCATTCATCGCTTTACTGGGAATAACATCGCTCGGCTTTTTTACACCACAAATTAATTTCATTACGTTTCAATTGACAGGTGCTGTTGGTTTCGCCAACGGATACATGTGCAACAAAGTCTATGTTGAATTCGGTCAGTATTCAATTTCTTTAAAAATCAATCATGATATGCATAATCAATGTCAAGAAGCAAAGGCAATCGTAACCTTATTATTATAGCTCCTCTACAACATTCCGACGCTGACGATTGACGATGTCGATTACTGAGTGTGTGGCACTTACACCAAAAGATCGGGAGCGCCTCTGAGGAGTTCTCTTTAAGGGGCGCTATATAAATGTACGATTACAATTGCAATTACAATTACCAGTAGTCAGGACAACGAGGTGTTCAGAATAGTGTCTAGACGTCATTACACGGATCTGAATTCGAACTCAAACTGCATGGGCTAAAAGACCCGAGTTTCCCTTCTACAGAGACCAGAGCTTCCGTTCCATCTGGCGTAAACTTGCCATCAGCTGATTGCATGCGAGATGGCTATAGACGGAATGGAGCTGGCGATCTCATGCCACTATATTTACAGCCCTATATAGGGCCTACGTATAGGCTTGCTTGTTTCCGTGTTGTGGAGTGGTAACGATTGTCCAAAAACTATAATATTATAAGAGAGGCTATGGCTGCTTAAAAATGGTCATTGCGTGTTGAAGTAAAGTTGTTTAGTTAAAGGAATCTGTTTGTTTTTATGGCCTGTTTTTAAGACGAGCAACAGAAGATTTTACCTGCTGGCTTCGACTTTTTTCCTCTTGCGTGTGATTATGCTGTGTATACGCTAGAAGGCGGGTATAGTTAGGTATAAAAAAAACCACTTACGACAATGAATATACTGAAAACAAGAAGTTTCCGCCTATAGCCAGGACGACGACGAATGTTTTGTTTGATTGCTGCTCAGTTCGGCAATCGTTGAACGCGACCAGACTGCTCCAGGCATCAACAGACGACGAAGATTTCGTGAAGAACTGTACAAAGAACCTCGCTGAAGATATCACGTGCTACGAGAAAGAACTGGATGCCTACAACAAGATCCTTCCGACGACGAAATACACAGGTTTGTCGTGTTATGTTTACATTATATGTTAACACAGGAAATGCGAATCGCCGTATATCTTTGACTGAATGTGTATCATTGATGAAATGTTTTTAATAATACAATGCAGTTGACGCTTCACGTCGCAAAATGACGACGATCAAAAACACTGAACACAGAGAATTAAGACCCAAGAGTAGATCAAGAATGCGCAAATGATTACAACGACTTTTTAATGATGATAACGAGAATGCTGCCAATGATAAAAATTACGATTACGACGACGACGATAATGATGGTGATGATGACGATAATGTTAATGATAATGATGACGGTTATGGTAACGATTATGATTGTAATGATGAGGATGGATAGTAGTGAAATTGAGGATGACATCAGCTACAATGATAATTATGATGACGATGACTATGATGAAAATGATGATGATGACGATGACGATGACGACGACGACGACGATGACGACGATGACGAGGATGATGATGATTATGGTGGTGGTGATGAAGATGATGATGATGATGATGATGATGATGATGATAATTATGGTGGTGGTGATGAAGGTGATGATGATGATGATGATGATGATGATGATGATGATGATGAAGCTGCTGCTGCTGCTGATGATGATGATGATGGCGATGGTGATGGTGAGATGATGATGATGATGATGATGATGATGATGGTGGTGGTGGTGGTGGTGGTGGTGGTGGTGGTGGTGGGATGATGATGATGACGATGACGATGACGATAAATTGATGATGAAGATGATAATGATGATAATGATAACGATGATGATGATGATGATGATGATGATGATGATGATGATGATGATGATGATGATTATGATGATGATGATGATGATGATGATGATGATGATGATGATGATGATGATGATGATGATGATGATGATGATGATGATGATGATGATGATGATGATGATGATGATGATGATGATGATGATGATGATGATGATGATGATGATGATGATGATGATGATGATGATGATGATGATGATGATGATGATGATGATGATGATGATGATGATGATGATGATGATGATGATGATAACGATAACGATGATGATGACGATGATAATGATGATGATGATTATGACGATGATGATGATGATGATGATAAATAGATAATGATGATGATGATGACGATGATGATGTCGTTGTAGCGGCGAGTCCGTTACAGACTGCGGCCTTTACTACTGACTTTCTGCTCAACTACGGAGTTCTTCTGATGTATCATCGCGTCATGCTACAACTGGAAGCAGAGATCGTCAAACTCTGCGCTGATTCGAAGGACGACGAGAACGACGTCGATAGGAAGACGAAGATGGAAGAAGAAAAAGTGGAGAGTAGCGAGGACAGTAAGCAGACCGATCATCCATCTATCTAATACATCTTAGTGTCGTCGTCATCTTTGATATTAGTTTGTCATCTTAATCGTCGTCGTCATCTTATTCGTCGTCATCTTTGATAGTCGTTGTCATTTTAGTCGTTGTCATTTTTTATATTCATTTGTCACCTTAGTCGTCGTCATCTTAATCGTCGTCATCTTTGATATTCGTTTGTCATCTTAGTTGTCGTCGTCATCTTCTTCATTGCAGGAATTGTCTCCGTCTGCATTTCCCGCACACTCGTATAACTTTGCTAGTTTAATATTGTTCTCTTAATATTCTAGTGGCAGTTAAGACTATAGCCGTGCTCCTAAAACTCATTTAGGGTCATCAATGTCATAATTAACTGCTGTGGATGCTGTATCATGCTGTTGGTTTGAACTATAGACTCAGACCTAAAACCTAATTAGGCCTACGTTTGAAAACTCAGACCTAAAACCTAATTAGGCCGACTCCTATCACACCAAGTTCTAAGACGATGGGAAAAATAAAAGCTCAGATACATACGGATAACTTTAATTAACTAGAATTATCAGTATAGGCTATTTATTGCTTTGGGCCATGCATGTGTATCGACTTGAAATAGAATGCTGCGAAAAAATAGATAAGTCATCTATTTTTAATGAGCATAGTTTCATTTTCACTTTCGCTTTCGCTTTCACTTTCACATTCGCTTTCACTTTCGCTTTCGCTTTCGTGTTCACCTTCCCTCCGTTTCGGTTTCGTTTCAGCTGAGTCCCTGACGGATCAGCTGCAGAAGCTTCTTAAGAAGCTGAACGAGGTTTCGGCGAAGAAGAAGGAAGCGCAGGTGAGCTTAAGTGGTCGAACAGGAGTCCAAGCAAATGACAATATACATGGAACCAACGGAGGAACAGGCAGCACCGGACACTCGCAGCCGCAGACGGAAAAGGCAAAACCTGCAGCGATGCCATCAGTCGGACAAAAGACCGCCATGAGGAAATCTTTCTACAGGGAACGGGAATAGAAGACACCGCAGCCTCTGTTGTCTCTTCTCTCTCTTTCACCCTTATTTAGATAACTTGCCAAACAGTAAATACCTACGCTTTTAGATGTAGGCTCTGGTTCAAAGAGGATTCTGAAGAATTGTTGGCTCGATGTGTCACTAAGCGTCAATGATAACCTACAGCTTAGATGTTACAGGCTCTTTTCTCAACAGTATGGCTGTGCTATAGGCCCTATGGTCCATGCTTTCATTTGCTCCAGAATTGACTACTGTAATTCTCTTCTAATTGGTCTGCACTCATTATTATATTCATCTAAGTGCAATTCCTACACGTATAAGCTAACATGGGTCACTATTTGTTAAATTGATGGTCGAAATTTGAGAATGTTTAGTTTTGTTTAGTTTCTGCGAAGACTTTGAAATCTAATTCAATATTGCGTGTCAAATGACGAATCAACTGCGATCTTGTAATGACACTTGACGTTCACTAAGCTATTGTGACATAATGCTTTTAGTGCATAGGCTATTATATATAGTGTCTCAATATATTTATATCAATTACTGTGGCTTATATTGAACAATTGTAAACCAATTGTAGAATTATCGGTTGCGAAATTAAATTGCTTGTGCAATTTATTGTAGATGTAGAGATACATACGACCGTTTGTGCTAATAAGGGCGCTGAAGCGTAATTAACGTACATGTACAATTGTACATAGATCTGACTAGGCATATATTATATGTCTAGGTCAACCATTGCTCTCAAATGTTTAATATGACGGCTTATTTCTTGATGATATCAAGAAACTCATGCTAATACTCGTCTAATTTTGTATTGCAAATCTACATGTAATATATATTTCAGAATGTTTGTCATTCTGTGGCGATGTGTGTATGTCTGTCCCAAGAAAGTCTCTGAAACCGCATGCATCTGAATGACGAAACATTTTTTACAATCTTCTTATGCAAATTTGTAGGTCAGCGCAACTATTTTCAGCTCTCAATTCACTTTAAATCCCGAGTTATGTACATTTTAAATTTCGATGTGAATGTCACTCCTGAGTGGGAACTTCCCCGCCACACACAGAGACATCTGTGTTCCGAGTCAGAACCGACAATACACATATTATGTCTAAAGTGACCCGTGCTTACAGGCATCGATAGTCTTTTTATAAAGATTGAAGATAAAGGAAGGATTCTTGGAGTATAATATATAACACCGATGTTGTAGGTGGAACGCTGTAGTCGATTAATTAGAGTGCTTGCCTTTTAGAGCAGGTGATGCGGGTTTGAATCCCGATTCCCTCAATCGGTTGCTGTAGTGTAGATACCAGGAGCAGTAGATCCTTCATTTACAATTGATCAGCGTCATCGATCGATTCTTGGTCATTAAACAATGGCGCTATATGAATGCATTACTATACAGGTATTCGAATGCGCATGCTGGCTTCGATTATAGGCATGCAATCTTGGGATCAATGGCCACTGCTTTTTTATGATCCCAGTCTAAAAATTCGGGGTGGTTCGATGGCCAAGCGACCAAGTGTCGGCTTATCACCTCTGTGGTCAAGCTTTGGATAATATCGGGCCAATTATGTAAAGTAAGATAGATTACATCGTCAAACTGTCCATAATCTTGGAGTCCATAAGTTTCGACACGAGTGTCAACTTTAATCCAGTAGCCTACCAAGTTAAACTTTGTAACAATGACTTCGTTTGGTCTCAGAATGACGTCGTTTGGTCTCAGAATGACGTCGTCGTTTTGTCTCATAATGACTTCGTTTTGTCTCAGAATGACTTCGTTTGGTCTCAGAATGACATCTTGTGGTCTCAGAATGACGTCGTTTGATCTCAGAATGACGTCGTTTGGTCTCAGAATGACGTCGTTTGGTCTCAGAATGACGTCGTTTGGTCTCAGAATGACGTCTTTGGTCACATCTTTTGGTCTCAGAATGACGTCGTTTGGTCTCAGAATGACGTCGTTTGGTTTCAGAATGACGTCGTCTGGTCTCAGAATGACGTCGTTTGGTTGTCATAATTGTCATCAAATGGATTGTATGGAGTCAACAACTCAATAGATCGGTTGACGTTCGTCGTTGTATCAATGACTTTCACTTTGTGCCGATCGCACAGTTGTCTCTCCCAGAGGAACAACGCTACGACATTTTGTCACGCTGTTTTCCAATCTCTCACCGTATTTGGGTTTGAGCAAAAATAACAGAGATCATCGCGAATAGTGCGGCCAGAAATAAAAGTATATATACTGTTTCTATTAAATCGTACTCAGACTGGAGCTGACTTTCTGCCATATTTGATATATGCATGCACTGCATGATATTTTTTCAACTTATGCTGCAAGTCGGCAGCAAAGTTCCCGCAGGGTTCAAGCAGAATCGCAGCTGCCGACTTACAACGCCTGAATATGATCAGGGGAGGGAGAAGGGGGCGAGGGGAAAGGTCTGGGCGTAGGATGCGTCTGTACATGTATGTTAGGCCTACTTTCCCATAGAACATTGTTAAATCCACTTGATCTTCCTTTTAAATAATAAATAACTCTAGATTTCGTTGGCTGCCAAAGATGGCCAAT
>OX457041.1:39057330-39074830 GCA_949752735.1 Lumbricus terrestris
TTCCTAGGCAGTTTGACGGAAAATTTTTATGTCACCAACTGAAATCACAAAGGTATAATAGTGAATAGATTCTTTCACAGCTTTCAGTCATTCTTGCTTAAAATAACATTATTACGCGATGCATTGTTGTTTTGTATAATTATGATATTGTTGCTTTATAATTATGATTATGTCCTTATAGTTCATTACTTGTTATTCGGAAGGCACGTGCATCATTATGGAAATCAATGGGCTTATAAGCTTATAGATTGTTAATACGGCACGGTACGTTTCCATCTATCCAGTCGGACAATCACAAACAAAGCATTTTCATCACTGGTTTTAAACTATTTGGACTGTTCTGAACAAACAGAATCAGCTGAGCACTATAGAAGAACGACTTGTTTGGTTTATTCTTCTTTTCATTCGTTCATTTTGAAAGCTAGTGATTAAATTTCCCATCCAGAGGTAGCGGATAATTATCCGAAATTTTGCAAATGAAAGCTTAAGCCTTAGGCCCTAAGTATCTTTAAGTATAGCAAACTTTAGAATCTTCAACGGACAGGATTATAGGCATAATTATAGGCCGATAGGCCTACTCGCTATCTGCTTCTCGGAAAACTCACATGCATGTAAGATGCGTGAAACAAGAATCAGATGTGTGATTGCTGTTACAGAAGCACTTTTTCATTTGCAGCGACGTAACCAGCAAAGGAAGCTGAAACTCCCGAAACAAGCTGAAGCCCCTCGACCCATTATAATCTTGTGTCAATCGCCACGCTCATGACGGTTGAGCCCCCAAACGATTATTTTATGTTGAAGACGAATCGTTATGTGTCTGCCTACGTTTTTTACATCTACGAATGCGTTCAGGACTTAAACCAGGCAGAAATTTCACAGTAGGCCCTAAACTTGAGAAAGAATAATTATACTTTAACACAACTTGTCCATTGCACTGATCCAGAATAGAGTCTATTTTCACTTTTCAACATTCTGTCCACCTGTCTGCAGATGGATGGACAGTTGTTGGCGAAATAGAGCAAAAATGCAGTTGCTCTATGACAGTGTTTTGAGCCCTGGTCCTGCACTTTTGGAATTTTGGCAACTATGCCTACTATTATTAGTCTGCACCAGAAGTGCAAGCAATGTAGGCTACATGTAATCAAAATATTACATCATTTTACAAGTTACAGCTGTAGGTTATACATGTATTTCTTGAAATACAAGCTAGATCCAATTGCTACTACCGGTGCAGTATCCCTAATCCAGTAACTTTTGTGCCTCTTATTTCATTTAGACTAAGGCCCATGATCGTCGAAGGTGCAAACGTGCTTTTAGTTAAGGTGTCTACTGTTTAGTTAAGGTGCTTACTGTTTCTTTCTTAATGTTGTTTTGTCACACAATATCCTATGTAAAGACCACACTGTGGTAACCTAATGGCCATCACCGTCATGGTATTTCCACCCATGGGCCCACCTATAGCGGGGTGCAAAACCCCTTCCGAGTTCCCTGTGCAACCAAATTGTAACTATTAGCATCATTACTGAAGCACTGTATTAATTTATTTTGTTAACTTTGTTTCTTTGATGCTTCATTTGATTTTGATTTGATTTGTTGCTCTGGTCGCCAAATAAATTAATTAGAATTAGAAAATTAGAAATACTGGAATCGAAATACTGGGTGGGTGAAAGCGGAGGGTTCCGCTAGCAAATGTGTGCTTCGAGAAAGGTTCCGCAACTAGAAAAAGGTTGAAACCACTGGAGTAGGCTATGGACAAAGACGTGAATGTTATCCTACAAAACATTTTGCAAATCTTCCCTACTTTGATATAGGCTAAGCGAAATCTGAAATGATTGGACAATGCAACATCTTTTTCAATTGACAAATATTATTAGTTAATTTAGTGAGCCCTTCTCAAAGTAAACCTAGGTCTATTATTGATCGCATGGAAGTTTTGATAAGTCTTAGCCATTTGTTCATATTTTGACTCCCACTTTATATTTTCTGCCAAAATCGCGAAATCTTTTTGGTTACATAGGTTTATCCCTTAAAAATTAATTAGGCCTCTATAGTAGAATACATTGAAATCGAAGACAAATTGTTACAGTCAAATTGGTAAACCATTTGAATATCACTCTAAGACACTATAGGCAAGTATGCGGACTTGCGGAATCTTTTAAATTAAAAATGCCTTTAAGATTTCTCAGTTAAGACTTAAGACTTCTCACCAGAGAAGACCTAGATAGCGGATCACGTCAAACCACGAATGTCAAGCATATTGAAGTGACAAGCTGGAGAATAATTATATCAGAAACCAACTATATGCCCACCGCATCATGACTCATTTTATTTAAACAATGATATTATCATATTTAATGTTTTCTGGAGAAAATTAATTCAACACGTAGGCCTACAGCAATAGCTGTGACTCGGTTTAGCATTACATTTGTAAACCTATTCTCGTTGTTTCCAAAATCACCAATCAGGCTATCACATTCACGCGGCACATTGACTGCAAGCGTAGTCGATATGCGACGTAACCATTGTCAATCTCACCACAGTAAAAAAAAATACAGCCAGCTGCGCGGGGTTCTCGCTCGACTTGCCCTAAGGCCGGGCCTGGCTGGAAGCATGCAATTAACACAACACACAATAAATGGGCCTAATAGAAATTCAAGAAAAGGTTAAGTAATTTTAGAGAGAGTGTAATGCAAAGTAATGTGTTAAGAAGTTAGCATGATCTGTGATGAATTCATTATTAAAACAAGACGAGATGTAAAAAAAAATCATAGATTAGGCCTAATGTCAATATTGATTAAATTGGATGGATAAGAAAAACCATCAGTGTTGTTTTACTTTTGCTACAAGCTTCGGTTCTAGCTAGTATTTAGTTTCACTTTATAGGAATCTTTTTGCTGTTACTTTGCCAAGTTTTGGTTTTAATTTTTGATTGGTAGAAACTGACACTTTCTCGTCTCAGTTTTAATTTCATTAGTTATAGCCTAATTTTAGATCCAGGAATTCTTTCACTGAAACTTAGTCATCAACAACTTGCAACAAAATATTGAAAAAAACCTAATAATGCGCTTCTGCCCAATATTTAAAACAATCCCAGATTCCGCTAATCTCAGTTAACCATCCAAATAGTCTAAAATAGTTTCGACATCTTAAACATTTCAAAAGATCTGAAGCTTAAAGAGCCAACCGCTGATTTAAAAAACATGCGATTCCCCGATTGTGGCCCTAGGCACAAAACTAGACTATGGATGTTAGATTTTCATTGTTTGTTTCATTTAGATTTTCACTAAATGTTTTCATTGTTAATATATAGCTTCGACAATTTTGTTTCAGTTCTCGTTTTTGGCCTTTTCACGAATTAGTCTATCATCGTTTTTTTCTCCATATAGTTTAAGTTTCAATGTTATTTCTAGTAAACAAGTTTTCGTTAACGAAGGTTTTCGTTCAAGTTTCTCTAACGAAAGCAGTAGGCCTACTAAATGCCTCAAGACGAAGAAGGCAAGTCATTGTGGGATGCGAAACACAAGTGGACAAGGCCAGATAATCAATCAAAGTAGGGATAATGCCGAATATAATTTTATGCAGGTTAAGTTGCAACGAAAGAGAGTGAATTATAAGACGAAATCACATTGATGTCTTTCGTTGTAAGCGATCTTGTCGCAGTGACCAGTTGCAATGGACATTAGTTCCTGGTCAATAGTTTCCGGTCAATAGTTTCTGGTCAATAGTTTCCGGTCAATAGTTTCCGGTCAATAGTTTCCGGTCAATAGTTTCCGGTCAATAGTTTCCGGTCAATAGTTTCTGGTCAATAGTTTCCGATCAATAGTTTCCGGTCAACAGTTTCCGGTCAATAGTTTCCGGTCAATAGTTTCCGGTCAATAGTTTCTGGTCAATAGTTTCCGGTCAATAGTTTCTGGTCATCCGTCTCGATCCGTTCATCGTGCCTTCGGTGCTGGACACCGCTGACGACGACGCCGCCGGCGATTGGCACGTCTTGCATCGGGGGCCAAGGAAGACCTTGCCGAAGGTCTTACGGAACTGTGCGCTCATGATGCAGTAGAGGATGAAGTTGGCTGAGCTGTTGATGAGGACGAGGATGTCCCAGATGTCACCGAGCGGTACGTAAACATGCTCGAATATGTAGTTATCGACGCCGCTGAGCAGCGCCAAGACTCCCTGCGGCAGTTCGGTGATAACAAACGACAACACAACAACGACGAGCATGTGGGTCGTGCGGTCGTTGTCCCCCGCCCGGTCCGACGACCCCCTTCGCAGCCCACCACCGGACCTCAGACTGAGTCGCCGACGGTTGGCTTCCTTCATCGCACGGATGAGCAGCGTGCTGAGCACCGTGAGCAGAATGCATGGCGCCACCTTCAGTACGACTCCGAACAACCAGAAGTTGAAGACCTTGTGAGACTCCGTGACGAAGTCGTTGTAGCGGAACCAGTACCCTCCGTCGTCGAGTCGTTCCCATCGGTAGAGGACGTAGTTGGGAACGCAGAAGAGGACCGTGACGACGAGGGTTGCGGCGATGATCTGCTTCGCACGATGCAGGTTGCAGAAGCGGGGGCCGAGCAAGTGATGGCAGACGACGATATAGCGAAAGAGAGCCAGCGCTACGGTCAACCACATCGAAACAGTGTGGCTTGTGATGATGAAATACGTATGGAAGAGCAGGTACATCACCCAACCTGTTCACACGTATAAGACGACGTTTAGGTGGACAGTTGATATGGCGCTATATAAATGGTTGTTTGGTTTTTGGTCTGCGGATCATACGACTTAGGTATCAAAGTTCTTCTATTACAAAACGAAGTATATATGGAAGAGCAGAATACAATGTAATGCATTCATCGTTTATTTACGATGCAAGACGCCATCAGACTTCAAAGGCTGTCTGCTGCCTGAAGCAATGGATGAGAAGTTCTCATTGAGTCAATGGATGAGAAGTTCTCATTGAGTCATCTGCTCATCTGATCCTTATCTTATATTCCAATCACAGAACAGACAATTCTTCTGTTCGGCTGTTCCACTTATCCAATGGCATCAGTCATTGGTTCACAATCAACCCTATTCAACTATTCAATTCCAATTCAACTTCATTAAACGTCATTAAACCTCATTCAACACTATTCAACCCCATTCACCCCATTCACCACATTCAACCCCCATATAGTCAATTCAATCCAATTCAACTTCATTCAACTTAAATCAGCCCCATTCAACCCCATCCAACCCCATTCAACCTTATTCAACTCCATCAAACCCCATTAAGCCACATTTAATCCAATTCAACCCCATTCAACCCAATATAGTCCAATTCAATCCAATTCAACTTCATTCAACTTAAATCAACCCCATTCAACCCCATCCAACCCCATTCAACCTTATTCAACTCCATCAAACCCCATTAAGCCACATTCAACCCCATTCGATCCCATTCGACCCAATTCAACCCAACTGAACCCCATTCAACTCACAATTAGTTCGTTCGCTCCATTATTTATTTTGTCATTTAATTCATTCGTTAATCGATCGATCAGCACCTGCTGGTGTCAGTTGACTAACCTTGCGAGTGTTGTAGCGCCATATCTGGTGCTGATATGCAGTGGAAGTAGACGGCGTACGGCAGGTACGAGACCATCGTCAACATATCAGCTGTCGCCAGCGCCGTCAGCAAACAGTTCGTCGGGGTTATCATGCTCTTCCGGGTCAAGACGACGATGTTCATCAGGTTGGCGGCTATGCCGAAGATGCAGACGACGAGGCTGACGTAGCCATGGATACCCTGGTACCAGTCGCTGAATCTGGCCAGGTATGGCAGACCAACGTCGCCTAGATTTTCGATTGTAATCGTACTGCTGTTGTTTGAGAATCTCGTCATGACGAATGAGTCGTTTGGAAAGAATAAATAGGAAGAGGGATGGGAGGAATCGGAGGAGGAATCGGAGGATGAGGAATCGAAGGAGGACATGGGTACTGATGAGGAGGATGGGAGAAAGGAAGATGAAGAGGAATCATTGATTGTCACACCTGTGGCTGCCATGGAAACAGATGATGAAGAGACTTAATGAATCAGACAACAGGTAATGGGAAGATGGGGATTTCTGAACCGGAAGTGGGGATTGATTGGATCTGTTGCCGGACAAACTATGAATGTGATTCGAGTGGATCAGTGAAATGATTCAACGTTTCTTCAAATTGAACCTACATTGCTGAATGTTCTGATGATGTTAAAACTCAACAGTTTATCCTCTAAAGTGTCGGCGATGAGTTCTAAACATATATTAGAATCAGTCTTGAGAGTTGATGGTCAGTTCAGTAAGAATCCAACAATCACTGTTTATAACATGCCTCGATTGTGTTTCAGTAAACAGACGGGTGCTGTAGTTGACTATCGTCCTTCATGTAGGCATAGCAGATTCAGAAGTCGACTGGCAAGAGTGGAAAGCATGCAGCATTCGAAGTATATACTCCGGAATCTATCGCAGAAATGCAACCAAATATTGAGATTGTTTTTCGAATATTACTAAGTGATATTGTAGATTAGTTCGTATAACTATATTATGCTTATATATATATATAACTTACTTCTAAGGATAATTCAAAGATCGCCGGGCTGGGTATATATATCTATAAGTTATGTATCTTAATTCTTAAGTCATGCTGTGACTGACTATTCAGTTGTTAAACTTACCGAATTGATAGTCATAATACTATAGGCCTATCGGAACAAATTTTACTAGATTATTAAGAATCTAATTATGAACATTGGTGTTTATTAATGAGGGAGGAAGCTTAGGTTGGGAAATCGATCTAACATGGTTGCCCAGAAGTGATATATGTTGACGCTTTGGACACTAACTTGATTGTTTGTTGTTGTTGACTTGTAATTATAATTACAGCAGTCTGCATTAGGAAAATTATCACTCCGGAATCTATCACAGAAATGCAACCAAATATCGAGATTGTTTTTCGTATAAATAATTATTACTAAGTGATATTGCAGCTTGTTTCGTATAAGTTATATTATGCTTGATAAGCAGATTAATTTTGGTCTCATCTGATTCGATATTGAGCTTCATATAATTATATATGCATTGCGACCTATAGATAGCGGAACTGATCGTATAATTATTGAACTTACTTCTAAGGATAATTCAAAGATCGCCGGACTGGGCAAATAGGCTACTAATAATCGTAATCGTAATCGCAATCGTAATCTCGAGACTTCTACAGCGCCCACAAAAGCTAAGTCGCGGGAACCAGCTTATTCACAGGCGTTCAATCAAAACAAAATCGATAGGCAGCGGGTCAAGTCCGGAGAGTCAGGCAGGCAGATAGATGGACGACTAAGGTGGGTGATGTTTAGAATTGAAATGACGAGGGATGTGATGAGAAGAGGAGGAATCAGGATAGGATTTGTGAAAGAGCAATGTTTTCAGTTTTGAGTGAAAGACCTGTGGGGAGATAGCGAGAGGTAGAGTTTTGGTGAGTTCGTATGATGGGTCGGAAGTTTGCCGAAATACGTTCCTTAATTCTTAAGTCATGCTGAGACTGACTATTCAGCTGTTAAACTTAACGAATTGATAGGCATTATACTTTTAGGCCTATAGGAACTAATTTTACTAGATTATTAAGAATCTTATTTTGACCAGTGGTGTCTAACAATGGGGGAGGAAGGTTGGGAGATCGATAACATGGTTGCCCAGAAGTGATAGGTTGACGCTTTGGACACTAACTTGATTGTTGTTGTTGACTTGTAATTATATAACGGTCTGCATTAGGAAAATTATTGCAATCGATCAGATTGAGGGTCTGTTTCCACCCTCTTCGAGGTTGGGTAAAAAACGACGCTTTTGCAACCATTTATATACATGCTCGGCAGTCTGTTGCAGAAATTAAATAAAATAGATCTATTGAGATTATTTGGCCAGCATTATGCAAACGCGTGCAAGAAGCATGCATGCACTTTTACATGGAGCACTCAAGTATACCCAGCCAATTATTTCGAGTAAGTGAACTATAAGGTAAGTTCAGCATATATATATATATATAGACGAATAGAGGCTAGAGCTACCGGTCTTCATATGTCAGGGTTATGTGGATGGGAAAAGAGGAAGACCGAAAAAAACGCTGAATGAACGATGTCGAGGAGTGCATGGATGGGATTGTCGATGGCGGATTGCGTAAGGAGAGCGAGGGACAGAGAGGGATGGGGAAACTGACGACGTTGACTCTGGTCTCTGATCCGCAGCAACGAGGATGGTCAAGATGATGATGAATTGATGATGACAGTCAAATAAGAGTTTAGGCTATAGATTTCTATGCAATGCGTCTTTTAAATTAAATGGCGTGTATACATAGAGAGGCTTTTTTTTAAACAGTTCAGACCTTATGATAATTAATTAGTCGCCTCTATCTAACTCCAAAACGAACCTGATTTCTTCTGGTGATTCACTTTCTTCACATATGCGGAACCACTAAGACATCTCTGCCGGATGGCGTCGTCGTCCCACTCAATCCAGCAGCAGCGCCACCTATCGTCCGTCGCCAATCGATGTTTGCCACCAGAGGGCGAATTCCGATCTTGTTTTCTTCAGACCTCAGCATCGCAGTTTCCGGTTCATTTTCCAAGTCTTCATGCTCCAATGCGCCTCACTTCTTCGTCGCGATCCTCTCATCTTCGCGCATGACTAAAGACGATTAAAACGCGGAGAGCTGAGCACGAACTTACTCTAACAACATAACACACGAATGAATTCAGACGTCACCTCGAACGAAGATCCATTGATATGGAATTCAGTTTTTGCGCAATAATCAGACCTATTAATTAGCAGCACAATCCTTCACACTTAACCAGCCTTTCCTACAATTATGTACGATAATCGTAAACTGGAGACGATGATATCAAGACGACTGTCGCTGGTAGACACTCGCCGAGGTCTGTATTATTTTGTGTGGCTGAATGTCCGACCGACTGAAGTAATTTCGTCCCTAATTCCCGCCTTATAGACTGGTCTCCTGCTACGACGACGACGGAGGCGAGTTAGCGAAGCGTTCGCAGCATCTCAGTCACGTCTGCATGCTGGGCGGTATAGGACTGACGACTTCCACAGACCACGCCCGACAACGAGGCTCGCATCGAGAACGAGGCTCGCGTCGACAACGAGGCCTGCGTCGAGAACGAGGCCCAGGTCGACAACGAGGCTCATAGGAAACTGCTTCTCAGTGACGACGCGCATATAGGAATAGGATCTTGACAATCGGAAAGAGAAAAGCTATAATTAGCGTCAAGACTGATCCTAATTGAAATAGAGATGGACGATGGATTGGATGTATACGAGACTGCATGCATGCGGCAGACGGTTGATGATCAGAATATGCAAATAATTGTTGCTCCACAGAAAACTTTCTTCAGTAAGGAAAGAACACGGATTGCTAAGCCTTTTATAGACTACATGTATAGCCTACGTAGGCTATTATTATAGATATTCAGGTTACATCATTGGTAGGCCTGTAACTCAAGTTTTGTTTTCATGTTATTCACCGCAGTTTTTAGTATAATTTTATATTTTATATATAATAATATATATAATACATGTTGCAAGCTTTTAGTGTATTACATATAATATTCATGTATAGATCTATATATACATGTATGTAATACACTAGTATAGTACACTAATAGGCCTATACATATAATATTGCAAGTTGTCTAAGAGTGTGAACACATCATTAGCATTAGGCAAATTACTTTTTTTACAGCACTATTTACAACAAAAATACCATTCATCTCCCTTATATATATTATGTATATAATATATAACTTATATATATTATGTATATAATATATAATTTATATATATTATGTATATTATATACATAGTTATTTATATAAATGAATATTTCCTATTACATGACTATAGACGGTGTATAGGCTGCAGCCGTTATATATAAGAGTTCGTTGTGTCCAACTTATATAATTCATGTTTCAAAGTGCATGCCGTTACTATATATAGGGCAATATATAAGTATACATATTATACACAATTATATGACAGACATAAACTAAGCGTAAAATAAGCGATCCGTATATATATAAGGTCATGTAACTGAATGCTTGAAGCTGCAGATGTAAGACAGGTTGGTAATGAGTTTCCTTTCTGCTCCTAAATCAATTCCATGCGATATATATATATATATATATATATATATATATATATTATATATACATGTATATATATATTCAGGCAAAGTATGTCAGTGCATCAACCACCATTTTGTATTGCTATATATAGGCCTATATATTGCTATATATATATGTATTTCTATATATTTATTTCAAGTATTTATATAGCGCCTCTTCAAGAAACCTACTCAGAGGCGCTCTCTACGCTAACTAGCCGAAATGATGTTAAGTGTCATAACAACAAGAAAATTTCATCAATTAGCAAAATAAGTCACAGTGATCCGGAAACAGTCATCAGTCATCCCTCGCAGACACGTAGAATCCTCCAACCGAATCCCGTCAACAGCTTTCATCTGGTGTAAATGTTCAGAGTCTCTGGTACAGGTTGCATCAATAGAGTAGAGCAGCGACAGATGACAGGGCTCGCAAACACGAAACGCTGACGAAACTGAAGCTCCTCGCTGATCGAAGATGATGCGCGCGTCCGACCAATCGTCGGGCACAAGGTACGCACAGTAGAAGGCATTTGTCGCTTGTCGGTCGGTAGTTTTGAACGCCACCAGAGACAACATCCGATCGAGTTAACTCCACTGACCTGCGTGAACCGTCCTTCGGCGAGATGTAAACACCAGACAACAGCGGTGAAGCCGCACGGTCTTGATGGTTGAGCTCGACCGTGTGCATCAAGAAGCGTCTAACGTCAACACGTGGGCGACACAAGACGACTTGCGAACAAAATCCTTCCTTCCAACGCAAAATCCTTGACAAACCCGATGAATAAGTTCGGAACACGAACCTAGAACCAGTAAACTCCAATTTGTGTGAAATTACTGCGAGAATTCTGCATAAAGTTGAAATAATCCACCGAAATGACGGAGTGGTCTAATAAACAACCAATATGGCCGCTGACCTGCGCTAGAGAATATGTGTGTATGTATTGCTAAATATATATGCGAATATATTTAGACTTTATATACAGATTATGTGTGAAAATACCTTACACACAACAAAAGCAATCATTCACTTGCAAAAGATAATACCAGATCACTGAGATCAGTTCTTACGACTTAATAGATCATGCTCACGCGTGTTGAATCACACGAAATCATTATCATATCTAATCTAACGGTTAAGACTATAGATAAGATTAGATACAGCAGCGAGTGCATGTATTATCCACGCATAGGGGAAGGTTGCCAAAGATGGACCACGTAAGGATGATCGTCCGTTTTCGCCACAAATTATGAGAAAATAATTATGCAACACGGTAGTTACATAGATTAGGTGTAGATGCACCATTGGATGCAAGAAAATTTTCATTTAAATATATAGAATAAAAAAATTTAAAAAAATAAAAAATCGCTTAAGTGGTCCATCTTAGGAGCATGGGCGCCAAAGATGGACCATGGAAAAATGTATTGTTAAAGGCAGACAAACAGTCTTAATTCATCAAACATTTCTGCTAAAATAAACTTACATTAAACAATACATATTATGCACTTTTTCAATAAATAATAAAAAGAAAAAATATTAAATTTTCAATTTCTTTAATTAAAACAACTTTTTTTTAAATTAAAAAATTTAAACAAAGAATTTTTAAATTTTTCTCAAAGTTCAGCATTGTCCACATCACTGTCTATAATAAATTACAAATACTAGCTTAGTGGAATATATTTAAATAAATAATAAAAAAGAAAAATATTAAATTGTCAATTTTTTTAATTAAAAAAACTTTTTTTAAATTAAAAAATATAAACAAAGAATTTTCTAATTTTTCTTACAGTTCAGCATTGTCCACATCACTTTCTATAATAAATTACAAATACCAGCTTAGTAGAATATATTTCAATAAATAATTTTTAAAAAGAAAAAATTATATTGTCAATTTTTTATTTAAAAAAAACTTTTTTAAATTTAAAAATATAAACAAAGAATTTTCTAATTTTTTTATCACAGTTCAACATTGACCACAGCACTGTCTATAATAAATTACAAATACTAGCTTAGTAGAATATATATATATAGCAGTTAATTGCATTAGTAATAATGGGCATCAATGATGATTGTACCGTGTTCATGCATAGTCGCCTAACATGGACCACACGTGGTTCATCTTAGGCAACTTGCACACACCCACTTCCAACTCATATAACTTTTTAAGCAGTTTTGATATTGAATTTTCTGGTATGGTATCTTGTAAAGAATTGAAAAACTTAGTTCATAGACGAATTCCAAACTTTTCAGTAGGTCCGGCCTCGATTTTGTATTCATTTTACCCCCAAGCTATTATTTTATCAAGCAGTGTCAATTGACGTTTTGTCTGTTTTCTCGAAGGTTTTTCTGTATAGCGGATGTCTAATTATTTCATTCAATCTATCTTGTGACCTGCTAGATACGACAGCATCAAATTTCAATACAGTTTCAATCCTTGTGGCCAATCACGAAGTGGTCCATCTTAGGCGCTGGTCCATCTTTGGCAACCTTCCCCTACATGCACCATGCAGTTTCTACCCATGAAAAAAATGCGCTATATTAACGACGATTTTACGGCGCAGGCGCAGAGCGACGTCCGCACACGTGGACGTCTAGTTTACGACGGGTAGGGTAGATGGGGCTAAAGTGAGAAAGGGTTATGGATGGTCGCGGAGAGAACATGGGGGGATAAGCTGAAGCAGACGATCAGCTCCCTGCTAACGACTTCCTCGGTCATACGACGGTGTATGACCGCTCCCCAGTCTACCCCATATACCGGTCGCCTGCTGAGGGTGACATGTTCCTAAGGAGAAGGACCGACCGACCGACCGACCGACTGCCTGTCCCTATACAGACCCAAGACTCGGTGGATCATGTTGTCAATCCTTGTGGCCAGATCGACGAAGATCCACAAGTCGTCATAAATTGTCTCGTTAGGGAAGAGCATGGTCACTGTAATCTGCAGCTAGACATTTTAAATGATTGCTCCAGTGCCTGACTGTGTTCGTAAATGAAAACATATAGATCAAACAGATTCGATAAATCCCTCAATATTATATATATAAAAAAATAATAAATGCATTAATTTTTATTTAAGAGAATTTAAGAGATAAGACTGAAGCACCAAAAAAATCTCTCGATCAATTTCAAGAATAAACATCCACAGATCAATTGATTGATTGATTGATTGATTGATTCATTCATTCGATCATTCTTTCATTCATTCGTTGAATTCAGTCAATCAGTCAACCAGTAAATCAATCAATCAGTGGGTAAATGGATCTAACGAGTCTCAGTCTATCTATCTGCATATAACATAGTAATAAAAATGATAATGATAATAATAACAATAATAACACTAATATGTAGGCTATATACGAGCAGTGAGCACCTGCTATAGCGCCCTTTCAAGATAACTACTCAGAGGCGCTCCCGACTACTGTAACAGCACGGACACTGCATCGGAGTTTCACGCCAGAGCGCATGCACAATTACAAGTGAAGATCTTGCTTGGGGTTCCTAGTCTTCTTACGCGGCGGCTTTAGGTGAATTCAAACCCGCAACCGCCCAGCTCCAAGGCATCGAGCTTACACCTACGCCACCGTTATATATTATAATTATACAATATATTTATTTATATATACGCCACCGTTTATATATTATAATTATACATCATATTTATTTATATATATATATAGCATCTGAACGTCTCTGGCTGTCGTCCACACCAGATTCGCAACAGGTGTCTGTAGTTATCAGACACAGGCCATCAGCGTTCGGAGGTTATGCCGCAGCACGGGCGGCGCACTTTGACAATGGCAATATATATATATATATATATATATATATATATATATATATATATATATCGGAAACGCCGGATGATGTCAGCTGAGTTTTAGAGCGACCATCAAATGGTGTAAAGAACGGCAAGCGACCAAGGATAAAACCGGTCTCCCCGTTGCGTGTGCCCACGTGCAAAGGGCACCAAGTCGCAGAAGGACACGAGGGAAGGCGCAGACAAACATAGAGAGAGATAAACGATGCAAGAGTGGTAACGCTAGAGTCTAGAGACATTATCTGTACAGGAAGGTTCTGATAGAAAGATGGACAAGCTAAGAGAAGAGAAGGAAAGAGACATGATCTGAGACCATGTAACCAGAGAGAGACAGAGACAGAGACAGAGGCAGAGACAGAGAGAGAGAGAGACAGAGACAGACAGAGATACAGACAGACAGAGAGAGACAGACAGAGACAGACAGAGACAGAGACAGAGAGAGAGAGAGAGAGAGGGAGGGGGGGAAGAGAGAGAGAGAGAGAGAGAGAGAGAGAGAGAGAGAGAGAGAGAGAGAGAGAGAGAGAGAGAGAGAGAGAGAGAGAGAGAGAGAGAGAGAGAGAGAGAGAGAGAGAGAGAGAAAGGACTGAGACGAATTTGGTGGCAGACAACATCTCCTTGACTGTATAATTATGACCGTATGGCAAATGACTATGTTTTGCTGTCTTCGCATATACAAGTAGCCTCTCAGGAATCAGTATATAACTATATATTACTGTGATGTGGCCTTGCGAAATCTCTCTCTGTCAATGACCTGGGTATAATATCTATGTAACATAATTATTACATAGATATTATATCCAGGGTATACTAGACAGAGAGAGAGATTTCACGAGACCAGATCTGTCTTTGTTTATCATTGTCTGCTAAGCGTGATCTGTCTCTGTCTATATATATTCTGTATCTCCATTATACTACGAGGTATACCCTTGTCTTTTACTAATAAGATCTCTTGTCTACTTGAAACACTGGCTGCCAGTTCTTCACGATCTGTCTTCGCCTATGTTTCTCGCCGTCTATTAAACCACGACGATATGTCCTCGTGGAATTCTCGCTGTCTATTAAAATATGATACGTCTTTGTTTTTCCTTGTGCATGTTTTTCCTTGTTTTTCCTTGTTTTTTTGTTTCTTTGCATACGATCTTCGTATATTTATGGCTGTCTTTTCTCGTCGGTCTTTCTCAGTGCTGCTTTTTAAAATATCTTTTTCATTTCTGCATGCATTGGTTTTCACTCTATTTCTTTAGCCCTTATTATACTTTGGCGCAACTCTTGTTCCTGTCTTCTTCTTTACTTGCGGCTTTCTTTCCGTTAGCCTATACTTTCTGCCAGTGGATTTTATTATCTAAGCCTTGCTTCTCTTGCTATACTTTTCGACAGTATAATATTTAAATATATTTATCTGCATGCTGACTACCAATTTTAACTTTTCTTGTATTACCCATCCTTATTACTTTTCTACGGCGGATTCTGCGCGCTTTTCCATCCACCAGTCCTTCTGTCCTTGCGCTCATCCGTTTGTCCTTTCTATACCTTGTTTGACCTTTTTCTCTCTCAGTCAATTCATTCGTCCTTTCCTTACTTCCTGTTGTCTATGCATCGTTTCGTCCGACCTTTTGTCAATCCGTCCATCCATCCGTTATCCCCTATAATTCTTTCCATTCCATTCGTCCGTCCGTCCACCATTTCATCCGTTCATCCCTAAACATAATATAACGTGAGAGTGCATGTGTATCAGTGCGAACAAGAGTCATTTCTCCGCCTGCAATGAAGTGTCGTCTATTCCTTTGACTTCCGCCGTGGAGAGAGTGGGGGGGGGTAAGGAGGGTGGCGGTGAAGGGAGACGAGGCAACTAGGATCGAGCACCTGTCGCTGTGGAGCACCGCTGCTGCTGCTGCTGCTGCTGCTGCTGCTGCTGCTGCTGTAGATGTCGTTTCCAATAGCAACTGGCTGTGTGGAAGCGGATGGATAATCACCCGTTGTGTCACGATTCCAGTCACCGGCGATAATTAGATGATGGCAAAAACAAATAGACATATCGCTGCCGCCGCCGTCGCCGCAGAAGGACCTCGCAACGCACGAAGGGATCCGAAAAGACGACTATACACAAATCATGTCTCCTATTGTCATAATATTAGCGTGACCAGCACTACATAATATGTCCGCTAGCATTGCACGGCTACCATCGCACAGAGAGACCGTGTACGCCTGCACCTATAGCCTACAGAATAATATGGAACAATTAACCTATAGGTCTGCTGATCGCATAAAATTATAGTCCTGTTGTTCTTTAATTACTTCACTGCAAGTATGTTCTTTTGCACCTAATATGTCCGCTAGCATTGCACGGCTACCATCGCACAGAGAGACCGTGTACACAGCTTTGAGATGATTTCTGTGAAAATCCACATTATTCACGCTCTAATACAGTATTATTTACTGATAGAGTAATTTATAGAGACACTTGTTGCACAACAGTTTCTGCTTAAAAGCAGACACTATTTTTTAAAAAGCGCAATTACGTTGAATGTGGTACACCGCGAACTGAAATTTGTATTCAAGCTCATGCTTCAATCTAGTGGTCATTGCTCACAGACGTAGGTCTAATAGGGCCCATGTCCGCAATACATATATTTTATGCATACATACAAGGATACATGCGTGCAGGCATAGACAGGTATGTTTGTATGAATGTTTGCAAGTATGTTTGTTTGTATGTATATGTATGCACCTAAGTACGTTTGGATTGTATGTATGTATGTATGTATGTATGTATGTATATATGTATGTATGTATGTATGTATGTATGTATGTATGTATGTATGTATGTATGTATGTATGTATGTATGTATGTATGTATGTATGTATGTATGTATGTATGTATGTATGTATGTATGTATGTATGTATGTATGTATGTATGTATGTATGTATGTATGTATGTATGTATGCATGTATGACATTGTATGTATGAATGTACGTAGGTAGGTAGGTATATATGCAAATACTATGCATGTATGTAGACCTATATTATGTGTAGGCCTATGTGTGTGAATGTATATTTGCATTATGGATATGGATGCAAAGGTTTTTACAGCTCAGAGCTCCTGTCAAGAACCTCCGTAGGACTTTAGGTTATCTATTAATTATTGATATAAGTGCAATGGCAATTTCGATTGAGGTCGGCTTGTGACTTGGCAATAATTGTTCGCCTTGAATTGATGTTGATAATGACCCAACGGATTTTCTTAGTTTAGCTTAAACCATTCCTTTTCTTACTTCCTAAGCACGGAAGTTTTTTTTGCCTTCTTTAGCTTTTTTTATTTGTCTTTAAACAATTGTATAATATATAATTCATTGCTTTAATTGTAATATTTTATTGTATATTTAAAACAGCTGTAGCCTATACTGTTCTAATTGTATATTTTTCAAGGAGTGTCCTTGAAATAAATGTCTGATAACAGCAGTAGCTATAATATAAGGCTGGCTGTGTGGCAACAAA
>OX457041.1:39079830-39084830 GCA_949752735.1 Lumbricus terrestris
GCTATAAGAATTTAGTCACGTCGCAAATATCATGAAGGCAGTTATAACTGTCACCTCTTGTCATCAGATGCATCTGACACAAGACAACGGCAGAGACGAATGGCGGTTTGTGGGGCGCGGTGGTGTAGTGGTGGCGTCGTTGCCTTGAAGCTGGAAAGTTCGAGGTTCGAATCCACCTCCAGTCGCCGCGTAGGGACCTTGGGCAAGTCCTTCACTCGCAATTGCTCAGCGCTTCGGCGTGAAACTCCGAATCAGTGTCCGCTCTGCATTCGGCAGCGCCTCTGGGTAGAGAGAGCTTGAAGGGGCGCTATAGCAAGTGCACATACAAACAAACAAACAAAATATGAGGGACGCATAGAGTTGGGAGAGATAAGGCCACCTCGGTCACCAACTGCAGAGAAAAAGAGGTGTGTCGAAGGAAGAGCGTGCATGGTCTTTCTCCACTCCATTTTTCACGTCACATGAAATTGCTAGCATTAATGCCGTCCTGAAGAAGACTCCTAGGCCTATATACTATATCTCTTTTTCCGTCTCTCTGTTTCTCTGTCTCTCTGTCTCTCTGTCTCTGTCTGTCTGTCTGTCTGTCTGTCTGTCTGTCTGTCTCTCTCTCATTCTCTCTCACAAGGTTGTATCGGCTCTCCTGTGTACGCCGATGTCATTATGGCTGTGTTGACTCTACATGGATACGACCTTAATTGACAGGCAGAAGTGTGTATAAGGCTGAAATCTGGTCTTGTTTTCAGTCAGAACACGTAATAAGAACAGAATTGGAAAAACATTGATTTGCGGTCTTTTTCTTTGGTGGGCCATCTGCTCCAATTAGATTAACATCCGTCTTTTGCAATTCGATTTAAGGAACTGTCATCTACTGCCACCGGCGCTGCCAACGCCAACGTCTCCCGTGTTGTGCAAACCACTTGTTGTGCTCATGACCTGTCACTTACAGTCAGTTCGTCTCTCTATCTGTCCATCCGTCCGTCTGCCTGTCTGACTCTGTCCTTCTGTGTCCGCTTGCTACGCCCTACGTCATGCAGTCTGCGTCTGTCTGCCTGCCTGCCTGCCTGTCTGTCTGTCTGTCTGTCTGTCTGTCTGTCTGTCTGTCTGTCTGTCTGTCTGTCTGTCTGTTTTCTCTTCAGGATTTGTGGATTACGTCTAAGCCTTAGAGAACAAACGTGTTTTTAGCATAGGTTTAAAAGAGTCCACTGACAACGGCCGATCGAGTAGCGAAGGGATATAATATGTTTCAGCATCGAAGACCAGCGGCCAAGAAAGCACGATCGCCGATATATGCATAATATATTTGTGCATGCATTGCATATGTGTATGCATGCAAATATTTATGCATGTAGGTCTACTTATGAATGAATATAAGTGTTATATGTCACTTATGTATAATGTAATTTGTGGGGCGCGGTGGTGTAGTGGTGGCGTCGTTGCCTTGGAGTAGGAGGGTTGCAGGTTCGAATCCACCTCAAGCCGCCGCATAGGGACCTTGAGCAAGTCCTTCACTCGTAATTGCTTGGGCGCTTTAGCGTGAAACTCCGACGCTGTGTCCGCGCTGTAGTCGGGAGCGCCTCTGAGAAGGGAGCTTGAAGGGGCGCTATAGAAATGGAGAAATAAATAAATAAAATAAAATAAATAAATGGATAAATACGTATGAATGCAAGTTTAGTGTATAATGTATAATGTGCATTGTGAATGTATGCCATATGTATGCATGTATGTTCATGTGCGTGTCTCTAGACATCAATGTATGTATGCATATCAAATATCCATGTGTACATTTCAATGCAGTCCACGTCAGTTTGCTTCTCCGTTCATCTGTTTTTCTCTTCTTGTTGCGATGGCAGACATTCATTGAATTCGACGTCTAACACGGATCACGATGTTTTCCTTTCTCTATTTCCGTTGATTGCCGATGGCTAGGGTTGCCAGGTTGCCTTCAGGAAATTACCGGACAATTGCCATCACGTTACTGGACCATAATATACATATATAATTTATATATATATATATATATATATGCGTGAGTGTGTGTGTGTGTACGCGATGGAAGAGGGCGGAGTGAGAGCGGTGTGTGATGCGGCAGAGGGGGACGAAAAGTCGATATTTCTCGGGCAACGTCGAGTAATTCAGCTAGTATATAAACTATATATGTATATTATATTTATTATATACATTATATAAGCCATTATATTATATTTATTACATATATAAGCCAGTAGTGGTGCTCGAGACTGAGTTACAATGTGGAAACTCGGTCAAGGGCAGGCCTATAGACCTATAGGGTGGATCAAATTATGCATAGTCCTATCTAGTGGCTGATTTGAAAATTTGGCGCGTAGACGAATGACTGAATTCGGATATTAAACAATATTAAAAACACATTTAACAGTTTTACCACTCGGCTCCATCCTGTAGATAACCCAGTTGACCTATACACCTGCAAGTCAAAATGCGAACGCATCGATCATTAGGACCCGAATCTTTGTACTCAAAACAATAGTAATTACTCAGTGCGGGGTTTATGAGACGGGTTAGAAAGACCAGAGAGAGCCTGGAGTGGCAGATTGGAACAATTATACAGAGACAGAAACAGACAGAGATAGAGAGGCAGATAAGCATAGACAGATTACAGGCGTGCGTGTTTAAGGGAAAGAGGAGATACACATACTGAGTGGAAGAGATCGATTGTGCTGAGAGACAGACAGACGAGCAAACAGACAGACAGAGACATGGCTTAAATATGGAGATTCGGTTCAACTATAATTTGAACTCTGTTATCAAGCCTAATTAAGGTATATAGGGTATGATCCGAGCATCATTTTTTCTCTTTCACAAGGCAATCCATTATACACGTTGGAAAATCGTAAGCACTTATCTTTTCTTGGCCCCAAGAAACTACACTTCAAGTATCCAAAACTTGTTGCTAGCAATAATAATAATTATTTACCGGACACAACCATGTCCGGTAATGTCTGAAATTTCTGACCGGACAGTTTGTGTAAATACCGGACTGTCCGGTTCATTACCGGACGCCTGGCAACCCTACCGATGGCATTCAATTCTCATCCTCATCCTCATGGCCTGATGCGCCCATTCAGCCTCCCCCTCACCTCTCGTCCGATGCCGTCATCTGACTTTGTTTGCTCAGCTGGTCGACGATTAGCTTTAAAAACAAAGTCTCCCACTTCTCAACCGATCCCATGCAGACCATCATGCATTGCGAATCTCCCATGCAGACCATCATGCATTGCGAATCTCCCATGCAGACCATCATGCATTGCGAATCTCCCATGCAGACCATCATGCATTGCGAATCTGACGAACGCAGATGTGGCTGAATTCTCCACATTCTTTGCTTTCGGAATCGGTATCCAACGCGAAGTCATCAGTCATCGGTCAATGTCTTTGGTGCCATTCTGCTGAACAATCCTATTGTCTTGTAATTCTCTTTGTCTGGAACGTTGCTCTCGCACAATCGGTTCGCACTGTTAAGTCCTTGTTTTCCTTGCGTTCTTCTCAACTCTCATGGACCATGTATTGCATTGTCCGAGTTTGCACATCCTCCTTAACCTCTCCTTTTATCGCATCGTACTGATCCTAGAAACTGTCCGCATGGCATTCTGTGTTGGATTGGCATCGATTGATGCATAGTGCGCCACTCTTATAGGCCTAGACGTTCTAAGACGGGTCATGTGATCAGAATGGATTCTTCACGCACCATTGTTAAGTCGCTATGCTGCATAGCCTATGCATCGCTGACCTTTTAGAGCCAGGAGTTTATTGGGGTGGGGGTGGGTGTTTTCTCGACCTTGGGCAGATTAGACCTTGGGCAAGCCGACAAACAACCGAATCCACTGACTAAGGGTTTGAAGGATGATTTAAGGATTTAATCTATTGCAAAATATCACATAGAAATAAGGGTTTCAAAATGAAATCCTCTTAGTTCTTACATCATGCGTTAGTAATAGTAAATACATTATTATAGCATCAATTCATTTCGGGGGTGTTCAAAGACTCAAAACACCCCCTAGCGACGGCCCTCGCAACTCGCAAGATGAAATGTAATTGCAGTTTAGTATTCTATAAATTCCTATTTTCATCTGCTGAATTAATGCATGAACACAGGAGAATTTATATAGCTATTGCTATAAAATGGTGAATGTAAAATGTAAGCACGACAAAGTGCTATGGAAACATTTCACATTATAAGCTCATTATGTCTGTGTGTCCATATATTTCTCTTTGTTTGTGTAGTGTGTACCCATTATATTTCTCTTTATTTATGTAGTGTGTACCCATTATATTTCTCTTTGTTTGTGTAGTGTGTACCAATTATATTTCTCTTTATTTATGTAGTGTGTCCCGGGTGTCCCCATTATATTTCTGTTTGTTTCTACGTACGCTAGATGTGTCATTCCGTCTGTTTGTTATTTGTTTGCATACGTGCATCTGTACGCATGCGTGCACATCCCATCCTCGTCCAATCACAACGTGGCAAAGAAGACGAAGCGCGAAACTCTTTGAAGATCACGTGTTTCATTGCTGCCACGCTTCAAGTTGATGATCAACATGGATTTCATTGACGCCCGCCTCCTAATCCATCGGATGAGCAGCGCCTATGGAAAGAGATTCATCTGGAAAGGATCAACCGAGGTCGAACAACAGTGGAGGCGGAGGTCAGGTGGTGTAAAAGGCCCCCAGTGACCCGTCGTTCCCAAGAAGCGCTTAGCACAGAGGCGGGTCGGGGGGCAGTGTTCTCCACCCCCACTGAGACGCGTCATTCCGTGCACCAAAACAATCGTAAAGAGACTCGATCTCGACCTTCTTCACTTCTACAATTCATCCTCCTCCTCCTCCTTCCGTTCCGAGCGATTCAGCATTCGCAAAATGTGCCACGATGAGATCTGACGTGCGTCGGTGTCGTGTATAAAATAATTATTTCTCTTGCAGTTTTTTCCATCGTGACACTCAGGCAACAACACATCGTAAACGAT
>OX457041.1:39089830-39224830 GCA_949752735.1 Lumbricus terrestris
GCATGGGGTGGAGACGAGAGATTATTCGTTTTGTCAGTTGTTGGTTGAAATAAGCTGCGAACCGGTGGAGAAAACTTTGGAGCATGAATCGTGATTTGTTTGTTTGTTTGTATGTGCACTTGTTATAGCGCTCCTTCAAGCTCTCTACTCAGAGGCGCTCCGGACTGTAGAGCGGACACTGCATCGGAGTTTCACGCCGAAGCGCTGAGCAATTGCGAGTGAAGGACTTGCCCAAGGTCCCTGGGCGATGACTTGAGGTGGATTCGAACCTCGAACCTTCTGGCTTCAAGGCAACGACGCCACCACTACACCACCGCGCCCCCCATGATATATGTCGATCGGAGGAAGGATAGAAAACTTGAAACTTAGGTTTGTGCGATGAGGAGTGCTGAGATTTCACAATGAAGTTGTCACAATGAAATAATTGTTTTTGACTCTTGCTGACTTGCTGCATGCCATGCATATACTTGCATAGTCATATATCGGCGAAGAAGAGCTGGTCCAAATCCATGACTCCATATCGACAGCATTAATAAATAATACGAGAAAAACATGCGATTTCAGCTGCAGAAAGAAGTTGGTAGACAGTTAGGCTATAGGCCACGACAGTGGCGTCTAAGCTTAAGTGGTGCAAATGTGGATGGAAGCCTCGCCTATCAGGCTATCTATAGCCAACAGTCCTACACCTATATCAAGGCGACTGTGCGGACTTCTCACAGATAAGGGTGTGAGGCAACCCTTCTCGATTTCATAAGAATATTGCCTGCTTACGATTTCAGGGTGAGTGATGTTTAGTTGAGGTCAAGTTCACTGAGTGACTATATATATCGATGGCTTAGAGCACAGACGTCGTATCTGCAATTTTTTCAGAAAATCACTTTTTGACGCTATTCGATGCGTAAAATTATTCTTCACAGCCTCACAAAGGTTGTATGTACATACGACGAATAGGCACTAAGATATCGTTCATATCGTTTAGAATCTGAATGTCGTATCTGCATTTTTAAGGTCACAAACGTCGTATCTGCAACAGATACGACATTTTGTGCAGTAATTTATGCCACACATACGACATAATCTAGTGCACAGATGTCGTATCTGGCCATTAATTACATTGAAAAAGTCTTTTCGTTATGCTGCTGCATAAAAGACACTGACAATGTCACTTGCTGAATCAAAATAAACATTTTGGCTATCTCACTTTTTATGAGAAAGGAACATGTATCTTGAAAAAACGTTTTTTCTACTTCCTGAAAAGTTTTGTTTTTTGCATATACGACGTCTGTGCTCCAAGCCCTCGATATGTTGATTATGCTGCCGGGGGAGGGGACAAGGCTGTCGACTTTGGCGGTGCTATTATTATTGATTGAGGCATCCGATAGAACACCGATCGGTTGAGCAGTCAGAGAAATGTTAGCAGATTCATCTGTATAAATCGGCAAAGATTGGAATGACTTTAGATTTCGGAATCGAACGACGACAGATCAGAAAGCCAATCTCTTGATTGACGGTCAGAAATAAAATTGATCGACTCATCGATCTTAAAGATCGATCGAGCAGTTGACAGATCAAAGGGAGAGAGCATTGCAAATTAAGGAGTGGCGGAGATCGCTGGAGAAATGGCGATATACATAAAATGAATTCGAGGAATTCTTCGTCCACAGATGGCGTCGTTGTCGTCACCGCTGATTAATTGCCTCCAGTAATATAATATCTATGTCGTATGTGTGCGTCACCATGGAAACCTAGAAATAGAGGCGCGAAATAATAGTCGTATACGTAAAGCAGCAATGAATACGCTGGAGCACGATAAACATGCATAGCCTATATGGGTTTGGATTACGGTAATGGATATTCACACAAGGCCTACATAATTGGATTTATAAGCTTAATGATCTAGGCCTTTGGACACGGGTAAGATTCTGTTTCCCACCTATAAGGCGGCTTTTGTGTTCTATTATTAGTAGCAACATTGCAATGTCGATATGCAGCGGGTTTATACAAGACGTATGAGGATGCGTTCGGTATTATACTCGGGTTCAATAGAACTGATGCAACGTGGAGAGACGGAGAAGGAATGGAAAGGATGGAGTTGCTCTGTTGCTGGTATCCATGGAAACGTTAGGTGACTTAGGTCTATCTGTCCTCTGCCATCGTGGTCTTATTCCAGTTGGGAATAATAGATGACCTTCATAGATGACCTTCAGTGTGTCTTTCGCGACTCGTCGAAGACGTAATGTGTTTGCAAAGATTGGATAAAAAGACTCGAATCGAATAATTTTCAATAAGCCTATGTATAGGATATAGCTGCGCGAAATAATAATAATTCTTCCGAAAACCCTAACCGATAGGCTGTATACACCTTGGCGCTTTAAACTTGCTTCATCAAGCGTACGAAAAATACGTTCACGTAAGAAGTCACGAGATGACGAGAAGTTAAAATTTCCGTTAATTTTATTCCTAAATAACTTGGGCCAAATATGTCTACAATTGCGTGGTAATGTAGCTTTATGTGGTCGTCAAGTTGCGTCAACAAGTCACTGCTGCAGATGAAGCGATCGGCTGAGCCATCAGTTTGAAGATTGAGGACACGAATCGCTCCAAAGTTAAGACATCAATAATTCTCCCGAAAATCCTAATTTCACGGGTGGCGTACCGGTGGAGGTCGGAGTGTAGTGGGGTGTTGTGGGGGTGGGGAGGGGTTGGGAGGATGGCTGCGTAGGGTGTGGTGTGGTGGGGTTGGACCGGCAGCGGGTCGAATCCTAAATTTCCCCGGCAACGCCGAGGTACCCCAGCTAGTAGTAAATAATAACGTTAGAATCATATAAAAATCAGGCATGGTATATTATGGCAGTTTATGTAATACAATAATATAAACAGCAATTAGTAACTGCTATTACTTTGTCAAAGTTTCCGGAGGGTAATTTCATTTCTTGGGGCTTTCTCCGCTAGAGATGTCTTGATAAACAATGCTGAATAACTATATTATAATAATAATTTTAAGGAAAACAATTCTTAACTAGGCCCTCTGAAAATAGGACACACGGTACTATCAATTTAGTCTGACCATTATCAATAAGTTTGGTAACGTAATGTGACGTAAAGGCACAGGCCTATCGCTAAGACTTTTCATCCATCACTACGCAAATTCTCGAGACTCAGACAAAGTCAGGTAGACCAACGAACACTGAAATCTGGTGCTTTATGAGTTTAACTAGAATTATAATACAGAGGAATAATGAAGGAACTTGTTTGTGTAACCTGAAAGACTGAGAAAGCGAAAGATATCCCCACTTCCCCCCCCCCCAAAAAAAACCTATTCGGATTTTGAAAAATTGCGTGGGTCACTTTTTTAGCCCTGGAGTGCTCAAGCACCCCCACACCCATCGGTTGCGCCACTGGTATACTCGTGTGGTAATAGCGGTGACGCTGACAATGCTTACGACGACGACGAAAACAATTTCGGCGTTTTGCTTGTCTTGACTGTCCGTCTGCTGGGATAAATCGTCATGTCGTCATGAAAGTCATCCGCTGTGACGACGAAGAAGTCACGCAGACGTCATTAAGACGTAATGAAGGCGTCATTAAGAAGTCATGAAGACGCATCAGATTGGACGATTAACCGAGAGAAGCAACGGTTCGCAATAAACCGCAGAACAATTAACGAACGCTCGACTCTCAATGCTGCTGTCTATTATCTAATGCTCGTCCACTTATGACCATCTATATTTTATATCCACCTACTTCATGTCCAACTATTCTATATTCACCTACTTCATGTTCAATTATTTTATATTCGTCTTAATCATGTCCAACCATTTTATATATGTGCCTACTTCATGTCCACCTATTTTATATTCACCTACTTCATGTCCAACTATTCAAATTTCACCTACTTCATGTCCACATATATTTCATATTCGCTTTAAATCATACCCGACTATCCTGCATTCACCTAGGCCTACTTCAAGTTCAACTATTTTGTATTCACGTATACTTCATGTTCACCTATTCTCTATTCACCTATTTCACGTTCACCTATTTCATGCTCATTTATTTAACCTATTCAGTATTTCGACTATACCTCATGTCCACTTATTTTGTATTTAACTATTTCAAGTCCACGCAACTATAAATATTCACCTACTCCATTTCCTTCTATTTTATATTCACACAGGTCTATTTCATGTCCAACTATTGCATATCTACCCATTTCTTACCAACCTGTTTGTAGCCTATTCGCCTATTTCAAGTCCACCTATTCATTCCGAAGTCAACGGTTTCACTTCGCTGAAGTCTGGACTTTACAACACATGCGCATCTGAGTCAATATTGTAATCGTAATCGTAATCTCCAAATTTCTAAAGCGCTACTCGAAAGCCAAGCGCGGGATCACCATGCAGCTTATTCACGAGCGCTGCGTTGAGTCAAGGAGTCATCTGGAAGAGGAGCTATATAAATTATCAGAATGAATGAATTAATAAATTATGCTTACACTTTCCATTACCTTTTGCCATGCGCAGCTGTTGCACGGGGAGTTCCATATATATTCGTTCAAGCACGTAACCGTCAATGTACGGACTCAGTGCTCTGCTGACGACATATCATCCGTAGAAGGATCAGACGAGGAGGGGAAAGACTGTCCACTCACCACCAACATAAGCCGAGGCTAAGTAAATGAAGTTGCTGATTGTATAGTTATAGCCTATACCCCGTTGATGCGTCTTGGCACTATATGGATTCTTTTGGGGGCTGCTCTTCTATAATTATGGACAACGTCGAAAGACGTTCTGCAGCGAGGAACACTTTTTTCTGCACCGAAAAGACGAGCAAGACAAAAAAGATGAAACACTGTTGGGCCTGATGTTAAGACATAATGAAAATAATGCATGACAGTATATACTCATTAATTATACTAGTATTACCCACCTCAGAGAGAGTACTACACGTCGTATATCCTCGAAGGACTCATCGCGTGCCGTATATTGAAGATGGTCATTGGAATGAGACGGTTGCGTGACGTTGATGAAAGGAATTCAGCAGAGAAGGATGCGACGCTGCAGTCTCTCTCTCTCTCTCTCTCTCTCTCTCTCTCTCTCTCTCTCTCTCTCTCTCTCTCTCTCTCTCTCTCTCTCCCTCTCTCTCTCCTTCTCTCTCTCTCTCTCTCTCTCCCTCTCTCTCTCCTTCTCTCTCTCTCCTTCTCTCTCTCTCTCTCCCTCTCTCTATGTCTCCCTCTCTCTCTCTCTCTCTCTCTCTCTCCCTCTCTCTCTCTCTCTCCCTCTCTCTATGTCTCTCCTTCTCTCTCTCTCTCTCTCTCTCTCTCTCTCTCTCTCTCTCTCTCCCTCTCTCTCTCCTTCTCTCTCTCCTTCTCTCTCTCTCTCTCTCTCCCTCTCTCTCTTTCTTTCTCTCTCTCTCCCTCTCCCTTTCTCTCTCCCTCTCCCTCCTCCCTCTCTCTCTCTCTCTCTCTCTCTCTCTCTCTCTCTCTCTCACTCTCACTCTCTCCATCACAATTCTGATGATGCATTTGACGCGTCCTTCAACTGCAGTCCGATAGAACCAGGAGTACTTAACGCACGGCGATATACATGTAACTCTCCGGTATATACACATAGCATGTTTCGCTAATGGAGTTGCCTATGCTTCATCGTCAGCGATTCAGTGGCAGAAAACTTATAGTCTTGCATATCAGTCATATTGTAGTATATATGTAGAGTTGTAGACATATACAATTGTACATGTATTTGCAAATGTATGCATTTATAGCTTATATACATGTACGTTGACATGACAAAAGCGCGCAAGACAAAAGCGCGCGGGCAAATGCGCGCAGACAAATGCGCACAGACAAATGCGCACAGACAATAGCGCGCAACAAGAATAAATCGACAAATTATCAGGGCTTTTTTAACGTGCAGTTGTACACAAAATGTGCAGTTCTAAACGGATTTGTGCAGTTGTAAAAGCACTTCTGTACAGTCAAAACTAGCAAACAGGTCAATTGTCCTCCGATTGGAAGTAATTTACCATGGAGGATGGAGAAAAAGGAAGGGGTTGTGCAGTTCTAAAAATTCCTTAAAAACAGCCCTGCAAAATATTAGGCTACTATTAGAATGAACATTTAATTTTGCTGGAACTCAACTCAGTTACGGACAGCAAAACATAACAGTTATACAACATTGTTTAGTTATTTAAACTAGAAATTGCCGTGAATGTTCCAGAAATTCGTTAGTATACTATAAGTAAAATGCAAGCATGCAGGCAGATGAAGACAAATGAGTTATACAAGACTATAAAAAGAAATAAACTAGAACCTAATAAAACTAGGCTGGAAATTGTCGTAGAATTAATTTGCAAGAATTTCGACAGCTCTGTAGTTAGACGTTAATTGGACAACATTTCCGTTTAATCCACATGGCCCTGCATGGTGTATATTACCATAACCTTTCTAATCATTTATGTTTAGGGGTTCGGCGTTATGTTATTTATAATTATTAATCAACATCAGCTTAGTTGCGCGCTTTTGTCCGCGCGCATTTGTCCGCGCGCTTTTGCTACGGCGCCCCTATATAAATTCGTGTACACTTAACAGCGTGGGCCAAGAAAAGTAATCCCTAAAGTTTGTTTCCAATATCTTGGTCAAAAGTAAGAATTACAAAATCAAGTTCTAGAGTTTTAAAGATAATATTCATATTTACGTGCAACAGCAAAAGCTTTAAAACAGAAATATTAATTTATGTCACTTTTAGTGATTCCGTCTACTTTTTTTTACCTTAACGTGATGAGCTTAATTATGCCTCTTTATGTATGAGAAAATGAGTCATAAAACGAGCGAGAAACACAGAAATTGACTAAGTCTGCATAATATAGCGTACCATTCGTCCGTCCGTCCGTTTGTCCATCCGTCCGTCCGTTTGTCCATCCGTCCGTCCGTCCGTCTGTCTGTGTGGCCCGTCCGTCCGTCCGTCAGTCTATCTGTCCACCGTCTATCTGTCCGTCTGTCTATTTACCCGTCTTTGTCCTCCGTGTGTTCATGTGTCCGTCTGTCCGTCCGTCCATCCGTCCGTTTGTCCATCCGTCCGTCCGTCCGACCGTCCGTCCGTCCGTCCATCTTCATCAGCCTAATGCCTGCCAAAAAAATAACGAACCCGTTTAAGGAGAGAGACAAGACTTCAAGGAAGCTCATCAGTTGACTCATCTATCCCATCATGCACTGCATATCCGGTTACTTAACGGCGTTCACGCGTTTTACGTGGCGCCCGTTTAACGGAGTTAGGATGGATCTGAACTACAGGTTTAAAGAGGCAGAGAGTTCCACGAATAGCACATTGCAAGTCGAACGAACGAACGAACGAACGAACGAACGAAGAAGGAGCGAGGGATTAAGGCTGTCAGTTAATTTTAAGCAGCCACCGCTGGACAGTTTGGCAGATATGTTGATTCCGTCCGATCTCATTTGACCTTTGCTTCTTCTTACATGTAGGACATCAACTCGTTGCACTTTCGTAATTTATTCCATGTTATAGGCCTGTAAAGGCCCTGTAGTATTGGGTCTACGCTTCAGAAAACCATGGTATGATATCATGGAATCAATCTTCTTCCCATTTTATGTATGTATATATGTATGTATGTATGTATGTATGTATGTATGTATGTATGTATGTATGTATGTATGTATGTATGTATGTATGTATGTATGTATGTATGTATGTATGTATGTATGTATGTATGTATGTATGTATGTATGTATGTATGTATGTATGTATGTATGTAATATGTATGTATGTATGTATGTATGTATGTATGTATGTATGTATGTATGTATGTATGTATGTATGCATGTATGCATGTATATATGTATGTATGTATGTATGCATGTATGTATGTATGTATGTATGTATGTATGTATGTATTTGTGTGTATGTATGTATGTATGTATGTATGTATGTATGTATGTATGTATGTATGTATGTATGTATGTATGTATGTATGTATGTATGTATGTATATGTATGTATGTATGTATGTATGACATTGTATGCATGTCTGTATGTCTCTCTGTCTATTTCTGTATGCGCCGCAGCGCCTTATATTGGGCATGTACAATGTACATGTAGACCTATAATACGTGATCCGTCGCTACAGGAGTCATGCGGGCAAAGAAGTAAACCCTTTCCACCGGAAAAGGGTCTTTCCATTCCATCGGTGGTCGTCGTTCATTTCCGTCGACATCCTTCCGTCACTTTCCGTCACTTAGATCAGTTTACATTGGAAGAAATGTCATCGACTAAAGTCAAACACGGAGGAACTGTTTGACTATAATGCATGCGATAAATGCGTCCAGGCGTCAGTGGCCAGGCAGGCACATCCGCCATGAATAGGGATCGCGGACGTCTTGGCGTCTTTCACCTTCCCTAGATCCATTAGATCTTTCAAATGATGACGTTTCTTTATGGCAGCCATTTCAAAACGTGCAGATTTATGGCATCCATTGTTCAACTCATGAGGAAAACGACGAATTTATATGCCGCCCTAACTCAACAACGGCCGAAGAAATTATATATATATATATGTGTGTGTGTGTGTGTGTACCCTGCATGGGCAAGACTATATATATATATATATATATACTATTCGAGCGCTCGATCCACCTGGTTCAAACCAATATTTTCAATATATATAGAGACGAGGTTAACCAGTTCCTAACTGTGGGCATAGAATTTATGTTGTCCGTTTTTGGCGGCTGATAGCTAGAGCTATATAGCCTAGACCTAATTAAGTCTGAGATATATAGCCATATAGACTAAAGTTTAAGATATAGGCGCCATTACGAAAATTCCTCATTGTATAGGTTTAGGCAAATCAAGATATAGGCCTATACTAAAATCAACGCATCTCGATAGTTAAGTTAGGGCAATAAAAATAGAGGGGGTCTATGATGTCCATATTCGATATCAGCATCTTATTTAGCCTACAAATACGATCAGAGAATGATGTTATGGTGATCATGCACAGTTAGCCTAACTTGGTCGACGAACGTAATTTTACACATACTATATCGTATTTCTTAACTTCAGGATTATAATTTGTGTACATAATTATAGTTGCGATGGTGATCACTTTCTTTGTGATTCCGAACTCAACGGCATCTTGAATATCAAATCCAGTTTCACATGCGCATGACTTTTACCACTGCAGTCATCGTTATAAACCAACGGTGACATGAAAAACGTGCTTATAGTCTACTATGTATGGCGATTTATAACTATATGTTCAATCGTCGGATCCTTCGCGCATCAGCGGCCACGAAGGATGGTTAGAAGGATGGATGGATGGATGGATGGATGGACGGACGGACGGATTGATGGATGGATGGATGGATGGATGGATTGATGGATGGATGGATGGATGGATTGATGGATGGATTGATGGATGGATGGATGGATGGATTGATGGATTGATGGATGGATGGATGGATGGATTGATGGATGTATGGATGGATGGATGGATGGATGGATGGATGGATGGATTGATGGATGGATTGATGGATGGATGGATGGATGAATGGATGGACGGACGGACGAACGAACGAACGGACGGGTGGATGGACGGACGGACGGACGGACGGACGGATGGATGAAATGGATTGAAGACCTCATTAACTCTTTCTCTATTTGGTCGACGGAAGGACTCTTATGACCAGTCAACTCCATCTGTCCATGGATCTGTCCGTCCTCCGTCCATCCGTCCCTCCGTCCGTCCGTCATTCCTTCCAAGGAGTCCATCATTCATTCATGCTCCTCCATGCGTCGGTCGAACAGATGCTTCGTCGCCTTTCTTATTCTCTGCCTCTCCTCACTCTCCCCCGCCACCTCACCATTGGAGGGGTGGGGTGGGGGGATGGGGTGGGGTGGGGGGAAGAGCGGCAGCCACCTATCGACCGCTGTCGTCATCCATCCAGTCCACTAAGTCATCGAAAGGAAATGTCCAATCCGTACTGTAAACAAAACCAGATAAATCATCGTACAACGACGACGATGGGACATTCTCCTATCTACCTGCAGTCCCATCCCTTTTTCCTCCTCCTCCTCCTCTTCAATCAGATTTCCTAAAGCGAGTAGAGTTCCTCACCTCCTTTCTTCCTCCCGCCATCTCTGTCCTCCTCCCTTCTTCCCTTCCTCACTCCTCTCTTTCCATATGTCTCTTTGTCTCTGATAATCCTTGGCGATGCATCCTTGCTTTCTTTGCCACCCTCCCCAGCGTTCCCGGAATGCTGATCTACATTGGAGGGGACAGCAACGAACGATGTCAACCCCGATCCATAGAACGAACGACTGCAGCGCAGACTGTTTGATGAGGCGAAGGTCACCTTTAATCACTCGCTCAACGCTCAAAAGCATAGGTCCTACGCACATAGCGCTGCAGACACGATGGTCATAAAGAGTCGCCTCCTACGCATTTTCTCGCAGAGAAAAAAGGATACGTACACAGATTTGTAAGTGCACAAACACATGCATGTCTTGCACACACATTCACACATTTATAGGCTACACAATTGCAAACGTTAATGATCACAAATACTAGAAAACATACTAAGCGGGGTACCTTTAGACCCCGCTTAGTATGTTTTCTAGTATTTGTTAACGTTAATGTTTGCAATCAATTGTGTGTTATGATCCAACGATTTTTTTATTCTATCCTGCTGAGCGCACAGCTAATGCGTCGGAGTCAAGGTTACAGGCATATATAGGTGCTTATTTATTACACAATCCTCTATTTATACACAGTGGTCTTTATGAGGTTAAGGCATATTTTCGTCTCCACAATTGCTGAGTCGTGCCATCGATCAACTCCTATTGTACACACACCGGTGCTATACAAATAAAGTGGAGGAAAAAATTAATGCACACCCAGACAGACAAAAAGTCGCCTCAGACATACAACAGACAGATAGACAGACAGACAGACAGACAGACATACATACATACATGTAGGCCTGCATATGAAGACGAGGGTCTGTGTAATACGTTTTATGCGCGCAGAGCCAACGAAGTAGGGAATGGAAGAGAAGGCAGCGAAGTACTGAAGAGAAGGCAGCGAAGTACTGAAGAAAAGGCAGCGAAGTACTGAAGAGAAGGCAGCGAGGTACTGAAGAGAAGGCAGAGAAGTACTGAAGAGAAGGCAGCGAAGTACTGAAGAGAAGGCAGCGAAGTACTGAAGAGAAGGCAGCGAAGTACTGAAGAGAAGGCAGCGAAGTACTGAAGAGAAGGCAGCGAAGTACTGAAGAGAAGGCAGCGAAGTCCTGAAGAGAAGGCAGCGAAGTACTGAAGAGAAGGCAGCGAAGTACTGAAGCGAAGGCAGCGAAGTACTGAAGAGAAGGCAGCGAAGTACTGAAGAGAAGGCAGCGAAGTACTGAAGAGAAGGCAGCGAAGTACTGAAGCGAAGGCAGCGAAGTACTGAAGAGAAGGCAGCGAAATACTGAAGCGAAGGCAGCGAAGTACTGAAGAGAAGGCAGCGAAGTACTGAAGAGAAGGCAGCGAAGTACTGAAGAGAAGGCAGCGAAGTACTGAAGAGAAGGCAGCGAAGTACTGAAGAGAAGGCAGCGAAGTACTGAAGAGAAGGCAGCGAAATACTGAAGCGAAGGCAGCGAAGTACTGAAGAGAAGGCAGCGAGGTACTGAATAGAAATCAGCGAAGTACTGAAGAGAAATCAGCGAAGTACTGAAGAGAAGGCAACGAAGTACTGAAGAGAAGGCAGCGAAATACTGAAGAAAAGGCAGCGAAGTACTGAAGAGAAGGCAGCGAAGTACTGAAGAGAAGGCAGCGAAGTACTGAAGAGAAGGCAGCGAAGTACTGAAGAGAAATCAGCGAAGTACTGAATAGAAATCAGCGAAGTACTGAAGAGAAATCAGCGAAGTACTGAAGAGAAATCAGCGAAGTACTGAAGAGAAATCAGCGAAGTACTGAAGAGAAGGCAACGAAGAACTGAAGAGAAGGCAGCGAGGTACTGAATAGAAATCAGCGAAGTACTGAAGAGAAGGCAACGAAGTACTGAAGCGAAGGCAGCGAAGTACTGAAGAGAAGGCAGCGAAGTACTGAAGAGAGGCTTTGGGTTATTGTACATGTAGGCCTATAATAATAATACTCTTTTCTTTAATTGAGCGCCTGCAAACGCACTGCGCTTTACATTTACAAGTTATGCAGTAATCTTAATTAAACTTAACTACTAACTGAACAGACAGCTTTGCAATTACACGGCGCTAATAGCAGCCTACAAAGCAAATCCGCCCAACGGGGGCTCAAACCTGCTACCTCTCGCACTCTTGGCCAGCGTGTTAACCATTACTCTACCGGGCCCCCGAGAACGTCAGAGGAACGAAAGCGGTTGATGATAGATGACACGTCATCAGAGGCAGCAAACTCCGCTGCAGATAGATCCGCCTTCATTGGCCACTTGGCTGAACTGCCGTGGAAAAAGGAAATGTCAATATTATCGAATACTTGTGTAATGACCCTCGTCTTCACATGTATGTATGTCTGTCTGACTGTCTATCTGTATCGATGAGCGCAGTGAGAGTGGATGGTGAGCTAACTGAATGGTGGCGGTAAGAGTGAGACAGGGATGCGGGTTGTCACCATATCTGTTTAACTTGATCCTGGAGGCAGTGATGAGTTTTGCGTTGAGAGACACAGAGGTTGGGGCTAGGATTAATGGACGGATAATTAATCAACAACCTGCGCTTTGCTGATGACATAGATCTAATCACCGAAGACCCAGATCACCTACAAACGCTGACTGACAAAGTGCATGACAGTAGTCACAGATTCGGACTAGAAATAAATGCGGAAAAAGTCAAGACGATAACTAACATCGCAATGCCCCACGTCTGTGGGGCGCGGTGGTGTAGTGGTGGCGTCGTTGCCTTGAAACCGAAAGGTTCGAGGTTCGAATCCACCTCAACTCGCAGCGTAGGGACCTTGGGCAAGTCCTTCACTCGCAATTGATCAGCGCTTCGGCGTGAAACTCCGATGCAGTGTCCGCGCTGCAGTCGGGAGCGCCTCTGAGTAGAGTGCTTGAAGAGGCGCTATAACAAATGCGCATACAAACAAACAAACAAGCAAACTATAGGAAAACAACATGAGAAGAGTGAGAATTCGACTCTCGAGAAAAGACTGGAGGGCGAACCACTGGTGCAGGTGACGGAATTCGTGTACTTGGGAGGCCTGGTAACTGAAGATGCCCAATGCACAAAAGACATAAAACGCAGAATTAGCCTGGCTTCAGCAATGTTTGGCAGACTCAGCAGGCTATGGAGATCAAACAACATATCGACAGGAACCAAAGTAAAGCTGTAGGAATCTCTGATTATGCCAGTGCTGCTATATGGCTCAGATTGCTGGTGCCTCATGAGAAAAGAAGACGAAAGAAGACTTCTGGTGGCGGAGATGAGCTGGCTGAGAGGAATACTGAGAAGATCGAGGATAGAAAAGATTCGCAACGATATAACTCGAGAGGAAACCGGACAAAAAGAAACAGTAATTGACAGAATCAGGAAGAGAAGATTGACTTGGTTCGGACATGTTACACGAATGGAGGAGAAAAGCCTACCAGCGACAGTGCTATATGGACAAACAGAAGGGAAGAGAAGCAGAGGAAGAGAAAAAAAGACATGGATGCTATATATGTGCCTGCCGTTCTTAGTTCTATCAATCTGTGTGTTTCCTCATCTCATTCGCTCTCTGTCGGATTCTAATCAAGCAAACCAATGATGCCATAGTTGTGCAGCGTTGGCCATTTCTGATTTCTAATCCAATGAATGCATCTGGAAGATCATCATTCATCGCATCTCCTCGCTCTCTTCCTCCAGCTTCCTTTCCACTCCTCCCACTTCCACTCCATCTTCTTCATCCACCACCTCCTCCTCCTCCATCTGTCTTCGTCCAATCTTCGTCCTTTCTCATCTGCACCTGTGTCTGACAGATAAATTCTAATCACATCAGCAGCTGTCGTAGTCACCCTCGATTACATCATTAGTATTTTTATACGCAGATAATCTACTTGATTGAAAAACGTCTTCTCATGCACTTCTTCCCATTGAACCCATTCCATCTCGCGCCCTCCCACCCTACCTCCCTCCTTTCCTCCCTCCCTTTTCTTCTACATAGAAAGTCCTAGAAAGCAGAATCCAAGACACCTTATATGTCGTAACCGGACTGTCTTGAAATCTTGTCACTATTACTATATTACATCCCTGTAATTTTTGTTAGTTAACAATTCGGATTGAATTTGAAATTGAATACACAATTGCACATACATATATGCATTCATACAAACATGCATACACACATACATACATACACACATACATGCATACATACATTCATACCTACCTACATACATACATACATACATACATACATACATAGTTACATACATACATACATACATACATACATACATACATACATACATACATACATACATACATACATACATACATACATACATACATACATACATACATACATACATGTACATACACACATGCACACATGCATACATACATACATTCTTGCATACATTCATACATACACAAATACAATACATACATGCATATAAGGGAATCATAAAAGGCTATAATTTGCAATTAGAGTATAATTAGTTTGCGCAGTTTGTTTGCATGCAGGCTATTCAATAAAGTCATAAGTGCATACTTATTTATTTTCTGTGGACTTTTCATTCTAACGACATCTCTGTAAGCACTATTATTACGTCACTTTGTTTTATGACGACATCTCATGCATGTTATACAAACACTATTATAGAAACTGGACAAATTGTTTAGCGCATGACGTTTTGTTTTTATCTGTTAGGATGATGTCTATTCTGTATTGCGACGACATCTCTCTGTTCCACAAACATCATTGTTACGTCATTAGCGATTTCGTCATGAATATGCTGATGTTAGGATGATATCTTTGTCACGTGACTTCTTATTAATTGCGACGACATATCCTTGTTGTATAAAAAAACGGATATAGCCTAAGGCTCCTATATAAGTGCATGCCAGGCACAATGCTAATAGAAAAGACATGACAAGGGCCGCTTCAAGGTTCGTATGCTGCCCATCCCTTCTATTCAAGAGCTGGAATAAAAAATAACTGCGTCATTGGGTGTAGGGACTAATTGCAGTAACGGGGACAGTGAGAGTCGGTGAGGGTCAGGTTTGGCGTCGTGAGGGTTGGTCAGGGTTAGTCAGGTTCCACAATCACTGACGATTTCTCCAGTCTCTTCTTACTGTTCTGTAGCGCATCCTAGCCCTAACCTATTCCCTGTATGACGGTATCTAAAGCTAGTGTATAAGTTTCTAAAGTTCTTAACTTGTTCACTTACAACCAAGATCTGTTTCTTGTATTTTCTTCTCCGTTTTAATATTCGCAAATAACACAACAATGCATCAACGACGACAAGCGATTCAATTCTGTGACAGCAACGCAACCTTAATATCTTACTGCTCTCTAAAGTTTTCAACACACACACTCCACTGTTCTCTAACACGTCTTACACTACTAGCACTCCTTCAACTACAACTTAACTCACTGTCTGGGCGTACACTCTTCCCCTTGCCGGTCTGTCCTTCTATCTGCCTCTCTCCGTCTATCTGTCCGTCTGTCTATCTCTCTCTCTCTCTCCGGCGACGGTCGGCCGAGCCGCGCCAACTTTCCCGCCAGTCTGTCACCTGCAGGCCTAACTGTCTAGACGCTGACCTTGAGCTGGTCTAATCGTACGCCTAAACATCAACTGACCACATAGACTATACAAAATTAGCTCACATTACCTCCCTCCTTTCTTTTAAAGAGAGCTAATTATCTATAAAAATTAGCGAACGTACCTTAACTAAACAATGCAAATAGTCCATAGCATAATACATCATAAAATATCTTACACTACAATCTAGACAGACAATCAGCTACTACATTCAATTTACCTTTCTTATAGTTCAACAGAATGTCAAAATTTTGCAATGATAAAGACCATCTGACTAATTTAGCAGATTTCGACATTGATTCAGTCAAATAAACTAAAGGATTATGGTCTGTAAACACATTGATTTTAGAACCAATAAGAATTTCTTTCAACTTGTTTAAAGCCCATATGATTGCATAGGCTTCCTTCTCAATCGTCGCCCACCTCCTCTGAGTATCTGTCAGCTTCTGACTGATAAATGAAACAGGACGTTCAATCCCTTCCTCGTCCACCTGAGACAGTACAGCTCCCACAGCAAAATCACTGCTATCACAGTACAAATTAAATGGTTTCCCAACCTCAAACATATATAGAATCACATCTGATAAGACAATCTGTTTAAGGGAATCAAAAGATTTCTGATGTGCATCAGTCCAAACAATGTTCTCAGGTATTTTCTTGCTGGTCAAGTCTGTCAATGGTTTAGCAATTTCAGCAAAATTACAAATAAACTGTCTGTAAAACCCAAAAAATCCTAAGACTTGCTTCACTTCCTTCCTGGTTTCAGGTTTCTTCAAATTAATTAAACTGTCAATCCTGTCTGGATTCATCATCTTCTTCCCTGATCCTATGAGGTGACCGATGAACTTCACCTCACTCTTACCAAACACACATTTCTTCAAGTTCAATGTTACATTATGCAGTCTTATTTGTTTCAAAAATAATTCCAAATGTCTTAAATGAATGTCCCAATCATTCGAATGCACTGCAATGTCATCAACATAAGGTTCAGTAAAATCATGAATCGGTTGCAAAATCATATTTATCGCTTTTACAAAAGTCCGTCCAGAGTTAATCATTCCAAACGGAACACGCGTAAATTCGTACAGTCCATTATGTGTAACAAACGCAGTCTTCCATTGGTCACTCTTTTTCACAGGACAAGTCCAATATGCACTGCGACAGTCCATAACAGAAATGAACTTGGATTTTCCAACTTTGCTCAAGACATCGTTGACGATTGGCATAGGATATCGGCAATTTTCAGTAAAAGAGTTAATGTACCTGTAGTCACAAGCCAATCTCAAGGATCCATTCTTCTTTTTGACAATGACAAGTGGACTTGCCATTCTGCTTGACGATGGTTGAATGATGTTTTCTTTCAGCATCTCTTGTATTTGTTTTTCCACTTCTGCTCGGTATATTAATGGTATTCGATATGCCACGAATTCTTTTTCGCGAAAGTCTGGTCTCAGCACCACTTCGTGTTCTACTAATGTACATAGTGTATAAGTTTCTAAAGTTCTTAACTTGTTCACTTACAACCAAGATCTGTTTCTTGTATTTTCTTCTCCGTTTTAATATTCGCAAATAACACAACAATGCATCAACGACGACAAGCGATTCAATTCTGTGACAGCAACGCAACCTTAATATCTTACTGCTCTCTAAAGTTTTCAACACACACACTCCACTGTTCTCTAACACGTCTTACACTACTAGCACTCCTTCAACTACAACTTAACTCACTGTCTGGGCGTACACTCTTCCCCTTGCCGCTCTGTCCTTCTATCTGCCTCTCTCCGTCTATCTGTCCGTCTGTCTATCTCTCTCTCTCTCTCCGGCGACGGTCGGCCGAGCCGCGCCAACTTTCCCGCCAGTCTGTCACCTGCAGGCCTAACTGTCTAGACGCTGACCTTGAGCTGGTCTAATCGTACGCCTAAACATCAACTGACCACATAGACTATACAAAATTAGCTCACAATTACCTAGGGTTAATGTCGTCATTAGATATACTGTCCAAAGCAACTGTAAACGTCTCGGTCCCCGATAGTGCAATTTTACACCCCATTAGGTAACTGAACTGAAGCGAGAGAGGGAAGGCTAGCGGTGATAATGGAATACACTCGGTAGGTGAGTCGCTGATAAATTTAACAACTAAACAGATTTATCGGCATAACTATAGTATCGAGGACCGAAGCATATTCAGTATCTTTTCTAATGATGACACTGACCATATAACCGACCCTCAGGACGTCACTAAACCTACGCACTACTTACCTTAAGTATACCGATTTAATAGTCAGGCTATGCCGATTTATCTATAGGTCGGTATCTGCATCTGCAGAAGAACTTTCTTAGCTCAAAATATTTAGCCTAATATATACTCTCGATTTCTTACTCCACCTTCGAAGCAGTGCTTAAAGTGTGGAAAAAATAAGTGTCTGGACGCTCTTTACCTTTCCACAAGAAGTGCCTAAGCGCTCCTTACCTTTCCACAAAAAGTGCCTGGGCGCTCCTAACCTTTCCACAAGAAGTGCCTGGGCGCTCCTTACCTTTCCATGCTGTGCTGGTCAATAAGTGGCAGGACGGCGTTCAGATATTAAAATAAGTGCATAGACGCCGTCCATGACCGTCCAGCCACACTTTAAGCCCTGCGTCGAAGGAAGATTGAACTGCAAGTTGCTAACAACTCCAGGAAGTTTAACTCGCTATTTACGAAAGTAAGACATTTCAGAGAAAATTGAAATCATATCGATAACACTAAACCCTGGATTATCGTCTGTCGCGATGGTCCACCCATAAGAACAGGTCTGACATTGATATATTAACGATACTAGTATTAAATTATCTAAGCAGCTATATTAGGTAGTTTACGATTTTTAAATTATGGCAATATAGTTATATAGACCTACCAAATTTCCACTCTACATCGTGTGTTCAGCCCAATGTCTCGTGTTCATGTGCTGTGTTCATGTCCCGTGTTTATGGCAATGCCAACATATTCGATGCCATGTAACTTACCCCATCAGCGAGATTCCACCGACGGGGCGATTTTAAAGCGTTACAAACGACTTGGGCTGCAGCCTTGCATAACCAACTAGACGCGGCAGAGGGCGCTGCTGCAGCGGGTATTTTATCTTCGAATTAAGGCCCCTAATAATGTCTCACCCAATGATGAACGGGGCATGGGTGGATTACCTCCTCTCCACCCCCCACCCCAGAGGACCTGTGGAATTGCCACCTGGCGGCCGGGGTTGAAAACACGCGTCTGGGGACAGATAAAGTCATTAGACTATGCATGGACGCTAGCCGTGGACGAAGCGAATTCCGGCGGAGGCCAACTTATCTTGATGAAACGACTCATTCGCTATTGAACCAAATCGCCAGATGAGAAGTTATCTCTGTCCCTCTGACCGCATATCTCTCTCCATATCCTATACACTAGAGTGGTCCAAAAAAATGAACATTGAAATATTTGAAAGGCATGTTGTTTTTTCTGTACATTTGGTACAGAAAACCCACAGTGCAAAATATTAAAACACTGTGACTCTATCTTCAGGTCACTCACAGCTGTCAAAGTTTTAACATACTAACTACATTATAAACACTGCAATATAACTGGCAGGACTCCAGTCAGCGAGCACTGAGCCTTCCATTTTAGCTGTTAGCAATATTATTTAATTGCCAGCATGAAAAGCAGCTGCAATTAGTGTTTAATTGACTCCCAGTGTCTAATAAAACTATCTAAGAATGCGGTCAGCATGTCACAGTGTCGGTTCAGAAAGTCGAATTTGACCAGGAAGTTCACGATGAAGCTTCGTCACCTAGAGTAATGCTTAGTGTCTTCGCTCTTCGTCAGCGAGTCATTGAAGGTACTGATTGTTGCAGCTAATCTCAGAAATCTCTCTGCCACATCATTCACGACTTGGTCTGTAAGCCTATTTAGGAGGAAGATCCAACAACGTCTCCTTGATACAAAGAGATTTCATAAATCTCCGGCTCTCTGTTATTTCCTCTCCTTTTCCCCTTAGGAACCTACCTCTTGCATTCTAGGTTCTTCTTCTTTACTTGTGTCTTGATTATTTCTTTTCTCATTCATTAACTGTTTCTTGGAGAAAAATTAGAACCCAGCAAGGTCAATTCCTAAATACCAGAAATGACGAATGAAATTAGTAAATGCCGCCTTAGTGATCTTCTCATTTGCAGCGTTGTGTTGGTCATCCAGGAGAGCTGCAGATCCCCTGTTAATAGATTTACAGAGGCACGAACAGTGCAAGTCTTCATGACCACGATGGCTGCATCTTGGCACTTTCTGCAGTCAGTAATTTTAGAGCCTGAAATGCATGGACTAGCGGACTGTTATGATGAAAGACCACTGTTGGTGATAAACATTTTGAATAGCTGGATATCGGGTTCAGATGATGCAGCCATCACAACTATGAAGACTGTATCCAATATAGACTCTGTTGCGAGATGTCTGCACAAGCTAAATGCGACAGAAGCCAACAAAATACAACACCGAACAGTTAGCAACATCCGTAATGGATCCCATGGCGTGTTGGAAGCAATAGAGTCAAATGACAGAGCTTCAATAGGTTTTTCCCATGGCAGCTCCAGTTCCCAATGGAGGCTTTGGCACAGCAATGAGCTCATCGAATTTGATATTTGGACTGGAAACCAACAATTATTGACAAAAGGTCAACCCAGTGTGAGAATTGTGGAAAAAATAACTGGGGGTTGAACCATGATCCACTTTTAATTGGGGTGTGAAAAACAGACTTTACTATGGGGCTCTAAGTAAGATTGGGGGCTGAAACGCCCAGTAATTCTCACCCTGGGTCAACCTATGCGCCCTCTTCTTTCTTCTGCAAGGTCTGCTACAATTACTTTACTATTCCAGAGTGAAACTAAGAGAACATCTTCCTTCTTGACTTCGTGGATGAAGAAATCTCTCAGATTGACGCCATATTGGCTCACCTGTCAACCCTGGTATGCCAAAGTGAGCTTTGAGAAATAGACTTTGGCCATACAGTATTGGACTGCAAGTAGGATGTGACTAGAAAGCCTGTTAAAAATAATGCTGTGGTCCAGCGTTGAAACCAGCTCAGTTTATAGAACATCATGGGGGCACGTGCCCTAATGCTCCCTTCGAGTCTCCTAAGGGTAGGCCTGTTTAAGTGTAGGCCTACTTATCAATGTTCTGAGAGGGACAATCAACAAATTTATGAAAATTGTTCTTGAAAACTTCACTTTCCAGCCACATTAAGGTTGTCAGCAGCCCGATATTCAATGTAAAAATGCACGAAAAATCATTATATTTTGAACCCCATTTTGGGGGAGACCCCATGGTCAGATTTTTTTGGATTTTGGATATTTTATTCGGCAGCAAATTCTGAGGAAGAAACCGTTTAGAAAGCTTGTGTTACAATTTTTCCCAAGTCAAACTGCAAATTGCGTGGACTATTAATATATAGCTCCCAAACCCCAACTTTGATGCTCGTGAGTGCCCCCTAAACATTACAATTTTGGCATAAAATTTCACACAGGTACTTTTTAGATCAAAATGAACAATTGTATCAACATGCCTCAAAAATCCAAAAGAAAATATTTTTTACCATGCAATTTTGGACCAGTCTACTATACACGTTTATCTAGATTTACGGTTGCAACTGTTTGCATGCCCGTACATGTAGGCCAAAAATAATATATGCCGGCACGTAAGCTTATAATGCATATGCGCCACTGACTCTATATTGTATAATTATAGAAAGGACTCAAGAATTTCATAGATAAATGGATGGGTAGATAGGTAGGTAGGTAAGTAGGTAGGCATACAGGCAGGCAAGTAGGTAGATAGGTAGGTAGGTAGGTAGGTAGGTAGGTAGGTAGGTAGGTAGGTAGGTAGGTAGGTAGGTAGGTAGGTAGGTAGGCAGGCAGGCAGGCAGGCAGGTGAATGTAATATAACTAAATGACAGCAAATAAGAGTGTTTGCATGATGTTAATGACATAGATACCTATAGCTGTAGTGTACAGTGTACATACTTATTCATAAATCGTTGACTCGTTTAAACATCCAGTAACTGATTTATAAAGACTAGAGATAGGCCTATGACAGAATAGAAACAGACACTTCTTCGCTTCTACAAGATTTAAAAATATAAGTCTTAATTCTACTTAAATGCCTTAGAAATAAACAGCAACACTTAAAATGAGAACATTTATCATTATTATCATTACTATTAACAGCAATTATAAACAAAAAAAAACCGTAGCAATAATGATAAAAGGATTATTCATATCGATTCATGCCTCTCTCCCAATATTCTCTTCAATCAGACAAGGTGGTCTAGCTGCTCCAAGATGTTAATGGTGTGGACTTGCTGACCGGACCGGTTGAAGCTGGGCAACGTGACGCGAGACAGACTCCGACAGAGAGTGGCATCGGACCCCTACGGGCATTTAGCCCAAGGATTTTGATGATGATGATGATGATGATATCGATGAATGCAAAAAAACTCTTTATCCATTAACCGTAAAAGAAAACTGTCATCTGCCTTTACCACAGATCTATGAAGAGAATGCGACGTCACTATAGCGTAGCGTGATAATTGCTATTATTTCCGGGTGATGACGGCAGACGCCATTGAATCTCTGGCAGCCATCTACATGCAGCGAGTTCAATGATGATCGTGTGTTACGGCTCCATTGCGTGTATTCTCTGGAGCGTGAGACTCATGGCAATAAAATTTCAAGTCACCTCCAAGGCAGTTTTTATATCTAATTATACAGATGTACGGATTTTTGCAGTGAATGGAATGTAGGAGATTATTATTTTATTGAAGTGACGGAGATTCGGGCGTGCGTAGGCGGTAGGCGTGCGTAGGCGGTGGAAAGGCGGTGGAAAGCTCTATTAACTTGGTTTTTAGCATAAATTCTTTGCCCAAAATAAGAAAAAACTTGAAAGCGGTATTCGGTCTTCGTGTTCGTTTGCTTATTAATTTTGCTAATAATTAACTTACTTCATTAAATTTGCGATGAATTGGATAATTGGGACACCTTAGTCTGTCTCCTCTCTTACCTTCTCTGTCTGCCTATCTCTCTGCATCTCACTTTCTCTATCTGTCTGCCTGTTTCTTTTACTTAGACTTCTTTTCTTTTACTGCAGAAGGATATTTAAACATATTGAATCCAAATTAGACGAGAGGAACTGAGCACGTCAACGACGGCATGCCCACCTAAAGGTCTCTGACGGGAAAAACTCTCCAGAGGCTTGAGTCGGCGGCGCACATTGTCTGCAATGGACATCTGTCTATTTTGTCTGCCTGTTCTTATAGTGTTCTAGTGTTCGTTCATGTTCATCTGCATGGCTGCTCATGCAGCGATTGATGCGGCAGAACATTCATTTGGTCTGTCTGTCTCTGTTTGTTTTCTAGCTACTCTGCCTTTCACTGTTCTTCACTCCAATCCAATCCAATTCGCAGACCAGACGAATCCACTGTATACACCAGGCTTATAATATACGAAGCGAAAGAAAAGAGTAAGTCACAGAAAACTGTTGATAAATATTTCAAGAAGTTTTTCATGACTATTACAGTGCCAACTCCGACCCAGCAACTATCATCATCATCATAGGCATATAGTTTTGTCCTTACTTAGCTCCAGTTTAAAACGACATTGTTTTCCAAATTTCCTGTTGAACTATTTCTATATTGTTTGCAATAACTTACTCTCAGCATATTTAAGAAATTTTAGCAACAGGTCAAGCAATAGGCCAATTATTCGGTATTAAAAACTTGTAAATTTTGATAATTCGGAATATCTTAGTCCATAGAAATAAAACTGTTTGATCTGTAGGAGAGTGCGACACATCTTAAGGTTTCATTGCCTTATGATCTGAAATTTAAAGCGAAATCTCAATACACAGTTTTTATACATCAATTCCAAGCGTTATCAATCAAGTATTTTTCAGTTCAATTTAGAGAAAGACAGGTTAGGTCAAAGGCCACGAAATTCTATCAATTCTGGTTGTAACCGAGGCGAATTTTACCGACAAATTTCACGAAATTTATTTGCCCTTCATGTATTAAACAATGGTTAGAAATCATCGGTGAATTATTCAGAAAGTTTCTGATTACCAATCTTATTATCTGATTTTCTTGTCCGACCTGGAGCTGTCTGAGGAGGTGAAGAATTGCAGAATCCCTTAATCCAATAGAGCCTTCATTAACGTTTCATGACCTCGTCCGGCTGGGTTAGAGGTCAGCTGAATGTCGATGAAGGCAATCTCTCAAGTAGCTGGCAGCAACTCTTGCGTGTCATTGAACGGAGTAAAGTGGGATTTCCATACGAAAAGGACAGTGACACGTATCGGCATATATAGGCGTATAGGCATAGGCACAGGCAAAGGCACAGGCAGGGGAAGAAAAGAGACAAGGCAACGATCTAGATTACGGACAGCCGGACAGGCTGCAGATACACACAAGCACACATCTACACGTACATGTATACATATACAGAGATTTATCCATATATACGGAGAAAGACAGTCGAATAAATATAAAGGAATCTTGCGACAAAGTTGGCCTGCAATTACGTAATTGCGACAATGTAAGGTATATGTATACGGACTGTATGCAGTCAAACATGGAAGCCATGCATATAAGCTGAAGTGGAAGATATTCACCTGTAGCGTATTAAATCGCTATTATCTATCAAACTAACTTGTCTGATATTATATGTTAATTCTAAGTAGGAGTTAAGCTAGATAATTTAGTCGGCGTATCTAGATTAATAATTTGGCGTCTAGTGGATTAGTAACTAGGAGACCACAAATCTTGCGTACATGAGCGAGGCAGTCATGGTGACGTCAAGCGGTTACTACGGACGCTTACGTAAGTGAAAACATTTGCATCGACGCGCAACCAATAAAAAGCATCGAAATGAGCGTAACGGTGGGAATTGAATGGAAACAGCCACGTCATTGAAATTCGACATAAACGGTTGATTCCTTGCTTAAACATTGAGAAAGATGGTTGTCCAGTTGTGGCTGGCAATTCATTTGAAGTTTATTCAATGGTGAGGATGATGATTATGCTCGTATCTGGTCGTAAAACAGTACGAGGCATTCGTGTGAGAGTAGAGGCGATTTAGAAATTCGAAGTTGCGAACTCTAACGTCCGTGAAGTCTACATTGTGATCGTGACGGTTGGTGAGACGATATTCGTGTGTTGAGAAACGATTTTGGGCTCGTTGTCTCTGGTTGACATTTCAAGGTCATTTTCAATTGGGAAGGAAATTCTCATTGGTTGGAGTGTGATAATTTGATGCTACGGAAGTATTGAATATTGTCTTGTCTGGTATTCGATCTGGATTCCACAGCTTGACAGTATCTCATTATCCTTCTTCAAATATAGCACGAGGTTGCTTATCTTCATTCAGTGAATCTACGGAGAATCAGCAGAACTATTTCTTCAAATATAGCACGGGGTTGCTTATCTTCATTCAGTGAATCAACAGAGAATCTACAGAACTATTTCAAGACCGTTTACACTACAGAAACGACATGTCATATATCTCAACTGTGGAGCACAGATAAGCTAAAAGATAATTATAATTAGTGATACGCCAAATAAGTAAATAGGAATATTGCGTAATTGTATTGTGTATTTAATAGTTTCAAGTATATCATACATTTATAAAGAATTGGTGTCTCTTTGAACAGATCATTTAAATGCAGTACATTTTCAATTACCCGCTAAAATAAGCATAAAAACGGAGACGTTACAAATGGGGGCTCGTCCGGGATAACAATTGACAATATTATTGTTGATTAGATTGAACTTTACTGACATTTATATTGAAGAGACAAAGCTAATTAAAATGACGATCTATTTGGAAATTGTTAAGCATAGCGCAACGCCAGCGCAGCGCATGTATAGATTTTAAGCATTAGAGTCGGTGCGGTAATCTTATTGCGTAACATACACCAGAGATTGTATCACGTTAAGAGGGAGCATTAGTGCGACGCTTAATAATTTTAATAATTATTATAAGCGAGTGTGAAATTGTATAGCGCATATTAGAGCGTTAAATTTACTACTACTTAACCAAAAGTGAGTAAGTAAGAATGTCAATCACAGAGTGGCAACAATGGCTTGATATGGGACGTTCACTCTCATTGGATGGTGAAGAGCTGAAGGCATTCGTCAGGGACAGACAAAACGACTTTAGACAGCAGAGGGCGAATGAAAGAGAAGAGAAAAAGGAAAATGAGCTACGTGCAGCTGCAGAAGCCAAAGCAGCCAGAGAGAGTGAGTTGGAACTAGCGCGAGAGGCGACTAGATTAGCCGAAGTAAAGGCAGTTAGAGAAAAAGAAATAGAAATAGCGAGGATGAACGAGGCAAGGCTTACGCGAGAAGCCGATGAAGTGAGACAGGCAAGGGACAGAGAATTAGAGAATAAGAGGCTTGAGGTTCAAGTGAGAATGAGAGAGATAGAATCGGGAGATAGACGAAACAGGGATGATGGAGATTCCTACATGACGATGGGTGACAACCACCAAGGAAACCAAAGTCATAAGGGAATGAAGAACATTAAGTTCCCAATATTTAACGAGGCAAAGGACTGTCTCGATGCGTATCTTCTTAGATTTGAGCGGACGTGTACGACATACGAGATACCAAGAGATGTATGGTCACTGATGCTAGCGCGACATCTGGAGTCGAAAGCTTTAGAAGTATACCAGCGTTTGTCGGCTGAAGAAACACAAGACTACGATTGTTTAAAGAAGCATCTCTTGAAAAGATTCCAATTGACAGAAGGAGGGTATCGTAACAAGTTTAAGACTAGCAAGATGGAACAAGGAGAAACTCCTTCAAATTTCATTTACAGATTGCAACGATATTTGCAGCAATGGTTGCTACAAGCTGGATTTGAGCAGACCTACGAAGGAATCGAGGATCTACTGTTAAAAGATCAATTTTTCCTCACTTGTAGTAACGAGTTGAGGATGTTCATTAAAGAGAAAGGAAAAATGAGCTTAAAAGACACATTGACGTGTGCAGAATCTTACATCGAAGCTCATGGGTACAGATATGCAGAGAATTCTGTAAAACCTCAAGGGAGATTCAATAATGACAGAGGTAATGGAAAGCCATTTGAAGAGAAATCGAGAGAGAAATTCCAAGGAAATGTGAACAGAGGAAGAGTCGAAACGCGACAGAACAAAGAGACAAATCACAGTGGAAATGTGAATAGAGGATTTAGTAGAGATAGAGAACAGGCAGCGGAACACAAGATAACTTGTTTTGCGTGTGGTAAGGTAGGTCATAAAGCATTTGATTGTGTGCATAAAGCCAAAGGGTTTGTTAAACACACAGCTGCAGCCGTACAGATTTACGAGAATAGAGCGTACAGGGCTGTACAGACGAATGAAAATACGAAATCAAATGAAGTTGACAGAATAGTAGAACGCCAGGATAGGAAAGGTAAAGAAGAAATACCGAAACATATGGCAGCGAGTACGGTAGTTACAGAACGGAAAGATGGTTGCATTGACATTGAAAGTATAGACGAATGTCAAGCGAAGGTCAATGGAATAGACGCCAATTGTCTTTACGATTCTGGAGCGAGTACATGTATTGTGAGGAGATCACTGATCAGAGATAGTGATTTGACTGGGAAGGAAACGCACTGCATCCTAGTTGATGGGAGCTTAAGGTGTTTTCCTACAGCCCATATAAACATTGAGAGCGAGTACTTTAATGGTGAAGTTGAGGCAATGGTTATGGATGAACCAGTAAAGCCGATAATTATTGGACGCGTGAGAGGGTTAAAGTATACAGTAACGAATGAGAACACGGATGAAAATATAATTAATTGTGACAAAGGAGAGAAAGTGAATGAGACGATTATGAGTGAGAAACAAGAAAAAGTTGAGTATAAAGGAATACTCAAGAGAAATGTGAATGCTAATTCACGTTGGCAAGATGCCAAGAAGAAAGTAAGATTCGAGAGTGATGAAATGAGCACGGAATATGATGACGTAATAGAGAAAGTTGGAAGTGATGACGTCATGAACAGTGACGCACATCAAACGACAGCAGCGATAGAAACGAGAGCTGAGTCGAAGAAAGTGGTGAAATATAAACCACTCAAGGTCACAAAAATGCCCGACCTTAATATAACCACAAAAGAAATAAAGGAATTACAGAAGACAGATGAAACATTGAAGAGTTGCTGGGATAAAGCATCTGAATGGAATGGCGATGAGAAGAGTACAGAAAAAGTACTGTACGTAAAGAAAGATGGACTGTTGTACCGGAGATGGAAGGAAGTATTGAAAGATGAAGCGAAATGGCAGTTGATGGTACCGAAACAGTTGAGAAACAAAGTTCTAGCTGTAGCACATAACTCGCTACTGTCAGCTCATCTAGGCATGAAGAAGACTCATGATAAAATTGTGAATGAATTTTATTGGCCAGGGATAAATCAAGAAGTTCGGCGATATATATTAAGTTGTGATGTATGCCAGAAAGCAGTGGATAAGAAAGTGAACTACAAGGCACCGATGGGACATCTTCCAGTGCTGGATGTGCCGTTCAAGCATGTCTGTGTGGACATCATAGGAGCCATAGAGCCAATGTCTATGAGAGGATATCGTTATGTATTAACGATTATCGACTTAAGCACCAGGTATCCTGAAGCGATACCGTTGAAAGGAATAAGTACCGAGGAAGTGGCGGAAGCCTTGTTTAACTTTTACTGTCGGATGGGCGTACCACAAAGAATTCATACAGATAGAGGAAGCCAATTTACGTCAGAACTAATGGCCGAAGTAAACAAAATGTTGTTGATCAAGCACACGATGACAAGTCCGTACCACGCGATGGGAAACGGTTGTGTAGAACGTCTTAATGGAACGATTAAGACAACGCTGAGAAAATTGATAGGTGAACAAGTTAAAGAGTGGGACAGGTACTTGGCACCATTACTTTTTGCACTACGAGATACTGTACACGAGAGCCACGGGTACACGCCTTTCGAATTAATCTTCGGAAGATCATGTAGAGGTCCGGTACAGATATTGAAGGAACTGTGGACAAACGAAAAAGTGGAAGACGAGGTGAAGGATGTATACACATATATGACAGATCTACGAGAGCGTATAGAGGAAACGTGTAATATGGCGCAGAAAGCAATTCACAAAGCTAATGCGAAGAACAAGAAGTACTACGATAAAAAGGCACGATATAGAAAACTGGAGATTGGTGATAAAGTCCTATTGTTACTACCGAGTTGTAATAATAAGATGCTTGTGAAATGGCAAGGACCATTTGTAGTCAGAGAGAAAATCGGAGATTACGATTATAAAGTTGAGGTTGATGGCGGAAATCTGAAAACATACCACATCAACATACTAAAGAGATATTACGAGAGGAGTGAAGAATTGTCAGGTTCTGAGACAATAGCATACGTGTCAGCTATTGTACATGATGGTAGAGAAGGTGAAGATGAAGAGGAGGAGATATTGAACTTGTATATCAGTAAGCAAACTGAGACTTACAAGGATGTTGATATTAATCCACAATTAGAAGATGAACAGAGAGGTGAATTAGAAAAATTACTGAGAGAATATCAAGACATATTTACAGATAAACCAGGAAGAACTGACATGGTGAAACACGAGATTCATCTTACGAGTGATGAACCTGTTAGGATGAAAGCGTATCCAACACCGTATCATCTACAGTCTGAAATTGATAAGGAAATTGAGATAATGTTAGAGAACGGGATAATAGAAAGATCAGAAGCAGCATACGCAGCACCGCTTGTTGTTGTTAAGAAGGCAGATGGAAGCAATAGACTTTGCTGCAACTATAAACAATTGAACAAAGTGACAGTTTTTGATCCAGAGCCGATGATGTCAAACGAGGATATCTTCAATAAACTGAGTGGCAGCAAAATATATAGCAAGTTTGATTTTTGCAAAGGATATTGGCAAATTCCAATGAGCGAAGAATCAAAAGATTATACGACTTTCATTTGTGCAAGTGGATTGTATAAATTTAATGTACTACCATTTGGATTGGTAAATAGTGCTTCAAGCTATAACAGACTGATAAGGAAGATTTTGCATGGAACCGAGAATCTGGAGAGTTATGTTGATGACATACTAGCTCATACAGAAGGATGGACTAAACATATGAAGATTTTACGAGAGTTTTTTCAAAGAGTGAGAGATGCTCACCTGACTTTGAAACCAAAGAAATGTTCGTTAGGCTATGGGCGCATAGATTTCTTGGGTCATACGTTAAACAACGACGACATTAGTCCTAAAGGAGAATCGATAGATAAAATTGTGGAGATGCCACAACCGAAAACGAAGAAACAAATAAGAAGCTTTTTGGGAGCGATAAATTACTACAGAAAATTTATTCCTCATTGTGCTGAACTGATGGCACCATTAAGTGATTTGACAAAGAAGTCAGCAGCTAATAATGTTGATTGGAACGAAGAATTAGATGAGAGTTTTAGTAAGCTGAAAGCAGCACTGGCTAAAACACCGATACTGAAGTTACCAAACTTGGAGAAAGAATTCGTGATTCAGACGGACGCATCAGGAAGAGGAATAGGTTGTGTCCTGATACAGCAGTATGAAGGGATAAACCACCCGATTGCATATGCGAGTAGGAAACTATTGGAAAGAGAGACGAGATATTCAGTTGAGGAGAGAGAATGTCTAGCGATAATGTGGGGAATTAGTCGGTTTGACAGGTACTTGTGTGGAAAGCAGTTTGTGATTGAGACAGACCACTGCGGACTACAGTACATGAAAGAAGGGAGAATGAGAAATGCGAGAGTCATGAGGTGGAGTCTAGCACTTCAAAATTATTGCTTTACGATACGATATATCAAGGGAAGCAATAATGTTATGTCTGATTATTTGAGTAGAGGAATTACATAGTACTTAAATATATCAGTAATGTATTATAATAATGTAGATAAGAAGTTCAGTAATGTTGTATTGTTGTGTAAGATAGAATAAGGAAGTTGATAGAAATTTAGTTGATAGATAATTAGGTGAGATTGTAAAGCCTGATTACAGACTTTTGAAGGAGGGGTATTTGTAGCGTATTAAATCGCTATTATCTATCAAACTAACTTGTCTGATATTATATGTTAATTCTAAGTAGGAGTTAAGCTAGATAATTTAGTCGGCGTATCTAGATTAATAATTTGGCGTCTAGTGGATTAGTAACTAGGAGACCACAAATCTTGCGTACATGAGCGAGGCAGTCATGGTGACGTCAAGCGGTTACTACGGACGCTTACGTAAGTGAAAACATTTGCATCGACGCGCAACCAATAAAAAGCATCGAAATGAGCGTAACGGTGGGAATTGAATGGAAACAGCCACGTCATTGAAATTCGACATAAACGGTTGATTCCTTGCTTAAACATTGAGAAAGATGGTTGTCCAGTTGTGGCTGGCAATTCATTTGAAGTTTATTCAATGGTGAGGATGATGATTATGCTCGTATCTGGTCGTAAAACAGTACGAGGCATTCGTGTGAGAGTAGAGGCGATTTAGAAATTCGAAGTTGCGAACTCTAACGTCCGTGAAGTCTACATTGTGATCGTGACGGTTGGTGAGACGATATTCGTGTGTTGAGAAACGATTTTGGGCTCGTTGTCTCTGGTTGACATTTCAAGGTCATTTTCAATTGGGAAGGAAATTCTCATTGGTTGGAGTGTGATAATTTGATGCTACGGAAGTATTGAATATTGTCTTGTCTGGTATTCGATCTGGATTCCACAGCTTGACAGTATCTCATTATCCTTCTTCAAATATAGCACGAGGTTGCTTATCTTCATTCAGTGAATCTACGGAGAATCAGCAGAACTATTTCTTCAAATATAGCACGGGGTTGCTTATCTTCATTCAGTGAATCAACAGAGAATCTACAGAACTATTTCAAGACCGTTTACACTACAGAAACGACATGTCATATATCTCAACTGTGGAGCACAGATAAGCTAAAAGATAATTATAATTAGTGATACGCCAAATAAGTAAATAGGAATATTGCGTAATTGTATTGTGTATTTAATAGTTTCAAGTATATCATACATTTATAAAGAATTGGTGTCTCTTTGAACAGATCATTTAAATGCAGTACATTTTCAATTACCCGCTAAAATAAGCATAAAAACGGAGACGTTACACACCACAGGTGCAATTCTGAAAAGTGAATTGCAGTTGTCAAGTCTACTTTTCTGATTGGTGCCAAGACAGTGTTGGGTTCCTAGGAATTCTCGCTATACATAGTCGGTCCCAATAATATTATAGGCTTTCGAATTGGTCAGTTTTGCAAATTCTGGCAATTGTTGGTGGCATTAAGGTTTAAAATTGGTTTAAGCTAGCATAACATTAACTTCCTCGCTCACCTATCCCGAGCACCTGCTTTTACTGATGAACACCTGCTTTTACTGATGAACACCTGCTTTTACTGATGAACACCAGCTTTTTCTGATGAACACCTGCTTTTTCTGATGAACACCTGCTTTTTCTGATCTATCGGAATTCAGCCTGCATGACTCATCCCAGGAAATTTACGTTTCAAAGGGTTTAACTTAATAATAATAGTAGTAGTTGCGACAATTTATATGGCGCTATAATACACACGGCTATAACGCTACTTAAAGCATTGATCGATTTCTCTGGCATTATGTGTATCATGGGTATACAGCCCATGTGAACGACAATACGACATCATAGAAATTAATGAACAAAACAGGATCAGATCTGATCTGCGGATCAGTTCAGGTTGGATAGTGAAGATCAGAGAACAATAATCGACTTCATCTGAAGACATCCTCGTTATTGTTCAAACGTGAGAAATATCGCAGAGAACCACAGATCAGTCTTCGTCAATAAGGAATTAATTTTGTCGTCAACGGATCACGTGACTTGGCGCAGTTTTGCAGGGCGGCCACAGACTTTACGACTCCGCCCGGAGAACTGCTAAGAATAGGTATGGAGCACTGGATGAAATCCGCTCCACTCTCGATGGTGGAATGACGACGTCAAGGAGATCACGTGAAAGAAACGGCGCGAAATTACCGCCAAACGGACTCATCATCGCCGCTATAATTGATCGAAGCGCCCCTAGCGAATGACATTGCTTTCGTCTACAGCGAATGAACCTAAATAATATTATTCTCGACTCATTATATGTTTTATGGGTCTAGGGATTGTCTGTCGTAGCTCAAAACACATGTGACTTGGATGACGTACCTCTTTCGAAAGTTATATCAACATAAAAAAAGCAGCGACGTGTGTTTCTGCAAGCGTAGTCATAAGTCTGGTTTAGAGGTCCACAGATTCGAGTTACTATCGTTTTTACGCTGATTTACGAACGCGCGGCATTCACGAGTAGAGATACTGTTTTGCGTCCACGTAACGTCTGGAAATCTAAGCAGAGATTTTACTGCTGTTCGTGCGGTAAACAACAATCTCTTGCCTGTTGGATATTCGTCTCGAGGGCCACGTCATGACTATAAGGGAAGGTAGTAAAATAAGCGTAGGCCGTCCAATGCTCTCCGCGGTCTTTGCGTCTCATAGATATAGACCTATTCTTGCGAAGAAAAACGTAAAGAAAACCAAAAGGATTTATATAACACGGCAAAGGTTTTTTACGAATAATTTTATCAGGAAAAATGATGTATATCCATCGCAAGATTGGACCAAACTGGCTCTATACTGACTGGACTGCAAATGAACTATAATATAGGCCTATGCACTGTCAGACTGTCGAACACGTGATGCAGGTCTCAGCATTTGACATCGATATTTCTCGCAAAGAAAAAGTCAACTTAGCCAAGCAAGTATAGGAGATGTTTCAAAATGGAGTGACGTAACAATACGCATTTATTCTGCAACTTTTTAATCCATAATATGCATAGAGATGATTCATAATGCAATGTCATAGCAATACGCATTTATTCCGAAACTCTTAAATTGCTGATGAAATATTAATTGGGTTTTAGTCTTCATAATTTTATTAGCCTATAAAGATGTTTCATAATTTAGGTGACGTAACAATACGCATTTATTCAAAAATTCTTAAATTGCCGATAGCCTATATAATTTTGCTATAGGCCTAGAGATGTTTCATAATGGAGTGACGTAACAATATGCGTTTATTCTGTAATTTTTAAATTGCTAATATATATAGGCCTATATTGCTAATATATATAGGCCTATATGAGATGTTCATAATGGAGTGATGTAACAATATAATATTATGTAAACCACGTCTCTATTCACTTTTCTTGTAACAGGTCCAATAGAACTGTTTCATAATTGAAATATGTAGGACATTGTAGGCCACATAGACCTATATACAGTATGTATGTATGATCAGTGCGCTTTGGAGGGTTCCAACTTCCAGCGATGAGCTTTTTAAAAGCCCAGGTCGCAAATTTGACGTAAAAATAAGCCTAGACTTCTATTCTTAAGGTGATTTAGGTCAGCTTAAAAGCAATGAATTTCTGTTATCATTATATATAGGCCTACGAACACTCAGGGCCTACTACGCCATGGGGGGATGGAAGCAGGCTGCTTCCAATTTGGGCCAGGGGGAAAGGTTTCCCCCTAATGATAAAGTTGAGTATAGAAGATTTCCTCCAGAACATTTTCCCCCCGGTATTCCCCAGTATCTGCCATTGACTTCCATCTGGTAAATCCCCCGAACAATCCCTCCCCATCATAGCACAGGGTAAATTTTCATTTAATTTGACTTTTGCTTAACACTCACATAAATTTGTCCTTGCATTTCCATCACATTCTCGCCCATCAGGGCTTGCCACGTTGGGGGGAGTAAGTAGCCTGATCCAACTTGTGCCGGACGGAAATTCCCCCCACCTCAATGATAGATGAGCATAAGAGATTTCCTTCTGGGCATATCCTCCGGTATCTCCCTTTGTACCATTCCTCCCTGCACACCCACGGTAAATTCCCATTGAACGTTCATACCGCCATCTCAAGAGTAGATATTCATTTAGCATGACCTTTGCTTTATTCACTTACATTTGTCCCTGCACGTGTATGGCACTCGCTCTCACACCTCCTAATTAATTACATTAATTGTTAAAAAATTTAAAGTAGGCCTATATTTTATATCTACTGACACTGCATTTGTTTTAAAATACAGGTTTCAAATAAAATGAACAATATTTCAGAATGAATTTTAGTGTAGTATGAGGCAAAGAAGCATCAGTAAATTAGCAGGCCTACTTTTGTTTATATTAGGCCTGAAGGTTTTTAGTCTGTTTAAGTAAACATTAATCAAGCAATAAAAGCTTGGTTGGTCAACAATTGAAGTTCAAAAGCAAGCAGGCTAAAGTAAATGGCTTGAATTGAAGTCTGTACAAATGCAAATTGCTTACACTTTTGTAGCCTACATTTGAGGGAATTGTTCTATTGAAACATTATGGTGGAATCCAGAGAGGAAATTACGGGCAGTTGTCCAGGGAAATGTCCATGGGATTTGTTTGCTGAGTATTGTACAACTGACAGTAGACTAGGCTACTGGTACTCAATTTGATATAGCCTACCAAAAGAAGTTGATATTTTACTGAATGCTGAACCTTTCCAAACTTCACAGGACTAAGTACTACAGTGTTTAATGCACTGTTAACCCATAATGAGAAATTTTGGAATGTTACCATTATATTGTGCAAATTACAAAAAAAAAATAATGGGAGGCTACATCTTATGATATCCTAAACCACGTTTCTGAGCATTGAATTCACGAGCAATTTTGTGAAAATGACAGATTAAAAAGGTATAATTACAGCGTGCAAATCCCCCAAAAGGAAATTTTCATGACTATCGTTCATAAACAGCTAGCAAACAAGAGCATAAAACATGCGCTCTAGTCAATGCCAACAGCTAAAAATGCGTTGGTTTCTGGGGCTCTGCCCCAGACACCGCTGGGGGAGCTGACGACGCTCCCTCAGACCCCCTAGTCGCTATGTATGGGTCTCGTGCCTGCGCAGCTTCGCGCCTTCGGCGCTTGCAAGTTGCAATATAGGCAAAAAAAATCTGTTAGGGGGGACTGCTTCCAGCATACAGGGGGGGATAGTAGGCCCTGCGAACACTTTTAATGCGCGCATCGGCGCAGGTCATAATTATAGAATCTGAATCTGAGATTTGTATCATAATAATGAAAGTGAAGACTGAACCGAGTGGCTGACCCCTCCCCTGCGAGGGATTCCAGCCGGAAGGAAAAGAAGAAGAAGAAGAAGAAGAAGAAGAAGAAGAAGAAGAAGAAGAAGAAGAAGAAGAAGAAGAAGAAGAAGAAGAAGAAGAAGAAGAAGAATGAAAGTGAAGAGAAAATAGGCCTTTTCACAAACTGAACTTCGGTCATATATCTTAACAATAGATTTGTATCATAGTCGAAGTAGGCTAAAGTAGACCTAACAATCGGCTTGTTCTCTATTCTCGCGCACATAAAATAGGCATAACAATTGACTTATTTCTTAAATTGTCATTGTGATTGTAAAATTTGTAATTGAACACTTGTATAGCGCCGCTCACAGATTCAGTAGCACGCCATGTTTAGCCTATAAAGTCGTTATAATAGGCATGGACTGCGTGGAATTGATAGAGTCTATAGCCTATAGAACCTATTCATAAAATGCTGGCAGAATTCGAACTAATAACAAAATCTTCCTTCATTTTATAGGTCCTGCTTGAATGCGTAAGAATGAGATTAGGGTCACCCGGGGGGTTATGGACACCCTGGGTGTTGTGGCCACTGGTCTTCCATGGCTTAATGTGATTATATAATAAATTCTAATCTGTTTATAGCTCTATGCGCATTCGTCCTTCACCTTTAAACTATAATCTGATGCCGCGATGGTAAAATTCTGATTTATACGAGCTGTTTTTTAAATTATCCGATTTCTCTATAATAGCTAACCCTGATTCTGAAAATTATATAAAAAGGTGCCTTTGGGATGTAAAATTTTGAAGTTGGCAGTTTTAAATAACGGTTATTTGACAATGTATATGTGTCTTTTATTTCACGTAATGTGCTTTCTAAACGTGAGAAAGTAACGATCTGATATACCATTGCTATTGGGGTGATATGGACACTGAGACACCGGGGTGATATGGGCATTGTCCATATCACCCCCGACTGAATGTCCATAGCTTCACAGCTGTGTTTTTTGTACGTAAGGTATGTTTTAAACAGACTAAGTTACTGATATTGGTATCGTTTAATTGCTTTTTTGATCAGAATTATTGCAAACAACGCCACGAGAGTTCCAAAATAGAAAGATTAGGGTTCAGTTGTAGGCCTATGTGCCACTCAATGTAGGCCTACAGGAAGAGACATCTGGTAGCCTATATTCTCAATTGCTCATGGAATGTTTGGGCAGCTTAATGTACCGGCGATAGCATTGGATCCATTGCCTATGTCTACGCTACTCAACGAACCGTAAGATTTCCCAGTGCCAGCATCCATGTCCATGTCTTCAGAGATGGACACGAAGTGTTGCCTTTTGTTCCGGTTGCCAATGTTCTCATAAAGTCAATGACTGTTTAATGTTATTGATAAATTATTAATTATTTAATTATTAATGTTATTAAAGTTAATGACTGCTTAATGTTAACTTTCATGTCATTCAGGTGCTATGGGATGATATGGACATTAGTGTGGTGATATGGACACCCCATGTCCATATCCCCCCAATCACGGGGTGATATGGACACTAAACAAAAATTCAATTTATGAATTTTGCACAAAAACCTGTTTATATTTTCCAGCATTTAATAACGTTCCAAGTACCTCTCCTAGAGTACTTTGAAATAGAATATTCACGTTGTAATATTTATTCAAACCTAAGCATATAACAGCCAAAAGGCTTAAGGGGTCCATAACCCCCCGGTCGACCCTATATAGGCATAGGCGAAATTAGGCTACAATTATTATACAGACCTAGACCAATCTCAGTATTCTCTTCATTGTCTAGCGATGCATGATTTCGTTCAGAGTCTGAGTAACGACGCTATATATATATCATAATATTATATATATAAAATCAGTAATGTATATATATATATATAGGCTATAGACTATATAACCTACTTGCGCACTGGGCAAGCCTCGGTCGATCACACACCGTATTGCCACAATATCGGCCAACGTTAGTGCAATATTGTCCCAAGGCGTGCGATAATCTGTGCTGGAAGTTTTTTTAATTTTATTTTACCACCAATCTTCTTTTTTGATGCCGAACAGCTGTATTGGGTTATTTAGAAGCTTTATATCTACATGTAGTTGTATAGCTTTCACTTACGTAAGTTAAGTGCAGCCACTGCGCAGTCTGCGCTGATTTGTATAGCGCTATGGCTCCCATTTTGCCACATCACTCAGCAACCGTTGTCACCAGCGGGCACCAGACTCGCATTACGTGTCATGGCTGTCGACCGTCATTGATTCTGTTTGAGCTACGTTCACATCTCGACACCATGCAGCCTCGACTATTATTATCACAGATCTGCCAGAAACCCAAGGGCATTTCCAGCTTTTGTCATAACCATATGACAAGTTGACCGGCGTGAGGGCGGCTGCGTCCGAAAGTATGGCTGGCGTTTTTAATCCGTGTCCAGGATGTAAGAAATAAATTTCCAACCCAGGGTCCTGGTTTAAGCGAAACCAGTAGGAATTGCTACTGCTAGCTGATTATGATGACGATTATGATGATCATAATTATGATGATGATGATGATGATTATGATGAAGATGATGATGATTATGATGATGATGATTATAATGATGACGATTATGATGATGATGATGATGATTATGATGATGTTGATTATTAGTATTATGATCATGATGATGAATTTAATGATGATGATGATGATGATGATGAAATGATAATATAAAAATAGAAGGCATTTTGAAAATCGATCGCGATGGTAGGTAGGCGAGCGATGCGACGTGCACCTGAGGAGCTTTTGTGTACAGCGCACTAATTTGTGCATCTTTGTGCATCTTTATACCTATTCTTGTAGCTGCATTATAGGAATAATATCAATAATCTTCTGTAGGTCTGTCTCAATTAGGCCGCCATCCGTTCCGATGTGTCGAGGCCGCTCCGATTCGAGATAAATCTCCCGCGTCCCGACTTTGCCTGATCGCGAGTGTTCAATCTAGTCCCCACGTTTGGGGGGGATTTCATGTTCAGGTTTCTGGGGAGAGACAAATGGCCGTTTTGGTGGAACAGACCGATAAGTTGATTAAATGTTTAGAAAAATCAGTTCTTCAATTTTTCTGTGGAATTAGCGAGAAACTCCCCGCCCCGAGATGCATAGATTAAACAATGCCCGATTGTCATTGTCTCTACTCTCAAATATCCTATGACCGAAGTCACCGAACTAAAAAATGTGTGCCTTTAAAACAGAACGTTTTCTAATGTTAATATTTGAACTAGGCCGATTGTGACGACACTTCGATTATGACACAAATCTACTATTAGAGAAGTTCATTTTGACAATACAAACTAGGCGACTTGTGACGTCACTCTGATTATGATACAATCTACTGTTGGAGAAGCTCATTTTGAGAGTAAAAAATTAGGTCTATTGTGACGTCACTCTGACTATGATGCAAATCTACTTTTATAGAAGTTCAATTTGAGAATACAATGCTTGGCCTGTTGTGACGTCACATTAATAAAAATCTACTATAATAGAAGTTCGTTATTTTCAGATCATGAAACCAGGCCTATTGTGACGTAACTTCGATTGTGATACAAGTTCGCTAATATAGAAGTTCATTTTGAGAACAGAAAATTAGGCTTATTGTGACTTCACTTCGATTATTATTATCACAGTTCATTTTGAGAAAACATGAACCAGGCCAATTGTGACGTCACTACTATCATGATGCCAATCTGCTATTATGGAAGTGAATTTTGAGAATATAAACAAGGCCTATTGTGACGTCGCCAATCATGTTACAGATCTAGGCTATAGAAGATCACTTTGAGTATGTAAACTAGGCCATTTGTGACGTCACGTTGATACAAATCTTCTCTCATAATATTATTAGTATAAGTTCATTTAGAGAACGCAAAACTAAGCTTATTGTATCGCCGCAGTTGCACTGATATATAATACAAATCTGCTCTCATAGAACTTCATTTTGAGAATATAAACAAGGGCAATTGTGACGTCACTTCAATTATGATACAAATCTATATACCATCACTGAAGTTCATCTTGAGAAACTAGGCCCGTTGTGACGTCACATAGATCATGATACAAATCGACAATAATTTTGAAAATATGACGTCACCTCGATCAGAGATGAAAGTGAGCCGGGTTCGTCCGTGTCTGCGAAACGACATTGATTATCATGACCTGCCGTTGCCGGGTCTCAGCCGGGTCGTTTTTGTGTAGCACATGAAAGCAGAATAAAGCCAAAATGGGTTGCGAATGACTAAAGAAGATCGTCAGATGATGCTAAACTGGGTAAAAATGTGTGAGAAAGAAATTAGGCGGAAAATGGCGAAAAGTAGTGGTTTTCGGACTGCCGCGGACTAGAAGTAGAAGAAAAATGAGGTGATCAAAAAGGTCGATGACTAAAACTAAAAAAGGTCGTCAGAAAATTTCGAAGGTCGATTTTTTCCCTGCTCGTCTGTCAAATCGAGACCCTGCAACTTTTCCAAACCACTTTCAGCCCTGACCTCGATTAAGATAGGCCTACAGATCTACTATATAGATGTTGTCATTTTGAGAATAATATTATAAGCGAGGACAATTGTGACGTCACTTCGATTATGTTACAAATCTTCCACTATGGGGGCTCATTTTGAGAATACAAAACTAGACCCGTTGTGACGTCACATAAATTATGATACAGAGTAGTAAAAGTTGATTTTGAGAAAATGAGAATTATGATATATTATATGGACTTAGCCTAGGCCGTCACTTCGATTCTGATACAGATCTACTATTATGGAATTTCTTGTTGATAAAAGAAACAAGGTATTTTGTGACGTAACTTCGATACTTCAATCATGATGCAGACCTATACTAGCCTATTATAAAAAGTTCATTCTGAGTATATGAAACTGGGCCTAGCTATTGTGATACCACTCTGTTTATGATACAAATCTACCAGTGGCGGCGCTAGGGGGGCTAGGCTAACCCCCCTCTATAAGAGGCTAAGCCCCCCCCCAAAAAGCCATCCGATTTTTTAGCATTGAATATTTCCACGATTTTCGGCCGAGGACTAAAAAAAGGTCATCCGAAATTTCGGCGGATGAAAATGGAAAATTTCTACTACTATAGAAGTTCATTTTGAGAATAGCCTATAGACCTACACTCGGTCAATAATTGTGACATCGCTTCGGTTATGATACAGAGCTTCGATCTACTATAATTATAGAAGCTCATCTTGAGAATGTAAACAAGGCTTATAATCGTGGTCGTGTCCGATGCCATTTTCACTTGAAGTTCTTTCACCGTTGTCTGTTGTTAGCGATGAATGGCTCACTTAATTCTCGAGTGGTGTTCCGGATCACTCAACTATAAAGCTATAATTAGCCTATATCGTCTATCCATTCTTCACCGGACGTCCGGTCTTGTTTGGACCAGCCATCGGTCCGAACACTGTCTTGGTCTTCCGATCTTTGTTCATTCTGAAAATCACTTCACGTAGCTGAGTCCGAGTAGGCCTACCTGCGCGAGGGCTTCACAGAGATTCAGATCATTCCTCTTCGGCCGGGTTTCGGTTCAAATCATCTGAGAAGACCGATTTGCGTGTGCGGAGGACGAGAAGGCGCTTCGGAGATCGTGCTTTCTCGGTCGCTGGTCTCTCTCCTGTTACATGTTTAACGACACTGCCATATCATAGATGATTAGTGTCGCCCTCCTTTATCCAGGCTTAGGACTGGCACTGGCAGAGAACAACCAGTGGCGGAGTTTTGGCCGCTGGTCTTCGACGCTCAGTGCTTAATATCTAGTTCTTCTGCTTGGGGCAGGGGGGAGGGCGAAATGAGGTTTCTGGAGAGGGGAAGAGAAAACGTCCGTTTGGGTGGGCAGCAACCAGCCGCTGAACCGCGACGACGCCATGTGATCGTAGGCCTACACAAGATCTGTCGATAATCGACAATGACGATGACGTCACAGAAGAATAATAATTGACATTCAATAATGACGTCGTCGGTTAATCAGCGCCGCGAGAATCTACTATAGGGCGTAATTTAGGAGACTGACTTTATTCCTTGCATTGTGATTTTATAGAGGCTATTTATAAATTGCCATAGTAACCTCTTACATATTATGTACATTAACAATTGCATTGTGATATCAGAGAGGCCATAAATTGCCATAGTAACCATTTATAATAATTGCATTGTGATTTCATAGACTATAAATTGCCATAGTAACCACTTATAATAATTGCATTGTGATTTCACAGAGGCTATAAATTGCCATAGTAACCACTTATAATAATTGCATTGTGATTTCACAGAGGCTATAAATTGCCATAGTAACCTACTTACTTAACATACTTACTTATATATATATATATTAACAGTTGCATTGTGATATCAGAGTGGCCATAAATTGCCATAGTAACCATTTATAATAATTGCATTGTGATTTAATAGACTATAAGTTTGCTATAGTAACCGCTTATAACAATAGCATTATGATTTCATGGAGGTTTAAATTCCCATAGTAACCTATTACATATATATTAATAGTTGCATTGTGAAATCATAGAGGTCATAAATTGTCATATTAACCATTTATAATTGCATTGTGATTTCTTAGAGGCTATAAATTGCCATAGTAATTGAATCCTCATGGTCCTCACCTCATAAAGACCATAAATAGACATAGTTACCTCTTATTATAATACATGTAACTGCATTGTGATTTCAGAGCCTACAAATTGTCATAGCGACCTATGAAGAATTCCTGCCTTGCGATTTCATGAAGATCATCATCATCATCATCATCATCATCATCATCATCATCATCATCATCATCATCATCATCATCATCATCATCATCATCATCATCATCATCATCATCATCATCATCATCATCATCATCATCATCATCATCATCATCATCATCATCATCATCATCATCATCATCATCATCATCATCATCATCATCATCATCATCATCAATAACCATGGGCTCAATGCCCGTAGGTGTTCGAACCCTTCTTCACAATGTCTCTCCTCTCGAGTCTGTCCTGGGCTGCATGTTCCAGCTACTGTAGGTCCTTTCTGCACCAATCCACAATGTCATCCGTCCACTCTCGATGCGGCCTTCCTCTTTTGTTGTTGTCCTCCATTATTCCAAACATCAGAGTCTTAATCTTTCTATCATCTTTCATTCTGCAGATATGTACGAACAATTTCAGTTTTCGTTGTATAACCTTCTGCATCAGAGTCTCAGTCATATCCACCCTTTTGTATACTTCTTCATTGTTAATCTTCTGTGTCCATCATGAAGATCGAAGACTATAAATTGACATAGTAACAAATTACAATATTAATTGCATTCATGCGCACAGGCAGATATATTTATATTTTGCATGAGAGGCAAATCACAATGGTCAATTGGTCATGGTTAAATTTTCAGCAAGCGCTTGATCAATGCTTGATCAATACGACAGCGTCGTTCATTCTCTGTTGCAGGTCCTACAGCTTGGAATGGTCTCCCTGTTACACTGCGCTTAATTCCCAGGGGTCACTCTGCTCTGTTCCTTAAGAACCTAAAAACTGTTTTATTTAGCCGTGGTTGGGCTGGGAGCGCTTCTGAGTAGCCTACCTTGAAGAGGCGCTATATAAATTTCTGAAATAAATAAATAAATGCTAAGCAGAATACTAAGAAACGAGTATTTTTATTTAGATTTCTCAAATTCAATGTAAATTTCTCAGTTTCAATTTGTGTATTCAAATTGTAGGCTCATCATTAGTACTTTATTGAAAAAAAATCGTAATACACAAAATAGCAATAGAAAAAATTAGGTAGGGCCATCAGTGTAATGTACGCACAGCAATTATAGTCAAGGTCAATAAGAACAAAGGAATGGATGACAACAAAGGAATGGATGAGAGTAACATTAAAGGAATGAGAATGGACAAATCGGAATTGGCACAACTGATAATAGCAGCCACGACAGAGCTATATGTATACTTTGAAAATTTACTATTTATTTCTTGTTGCATTTGCTATAGCGCTCCTTCAAGCTCTGTACTCAGAAGTGCTCCCGACTACAGCACGGACACTGCATCGAAGCGCACGAGCAATTGCGAGTGAAGGACTTGCTCAGGGATAATATCAGCCACGACAGAGCTATATGTATACTTTGAAAATTTACTATTTATTTCTTGTTGCATTTGCTATAGCGCTCTTTCAAGCTCTGTACTCAGAAGTGCTCCCGACTACAGCACGGACACTGCATCGAAGCGCACGAGCAATTGCGAGTGAAGGACTTGCTCAGGGTCCATACACGGCGGCTTGAGGTGGATTCGAATCTGAAACCCTATGGCGTCAAGGCACCAAACCCACCAGCACATCACTGCACCCCACAAATACATTTTCATAACGAGAGCAGTTTAGAAGTGTTGGAAAAAGGATTGTTCCTGACCAGAATGGGACACAAAGACCTTGGGGACTGCAGGTTATTTGGTCATTCCAGATAGATGTATTATCCAACCATTGAGAATGAAATGATGCTACCTCTCTTCCTGGAATCATAATTGCTCTCTAAACAATGTACAATGCATCGACCATCATCATAATTATTATAGCAATCATGATATGAAATGACAAAAGACAATTAACGTAACCAAAGCTTTCTATTCAACAATCGTCTCATAACAGACTAAAATGTACAGATTAATATTCATAAAGTTCACTAATTATTCATATTAGGTTCTTTAATATTCATATTTAAAAATCATAATAATTGTTCCCTCCATAGCTGAAGAGAGCACACACGCACACACACAATTCTTGGCAAGTGACAGCGAAAATGACTAGATGGGTGCCAGGTATGGAAGAAATACACAACAGAAAATAGGCGAAAGAGCTTATAATATCAAACAAGGTGTAGAAGCATTTACACAAGAACAAATAGAATAACATCAGCGATAATTCGTGATAGCGTAACATAATAATGACAAAGAAAGAAATCTATTACTTAAGAAAATGGCGTAATCATCTTCAGAAAACTCTAGCCTAAAAACTATGGCTGAAAAACTAATTATGACCATCATTATTGCAGATGAAACTGTTTTTCAATCAGTAAGGAAACAACTAAGTCATGATGGTGCAGGATACTGCTTTTACAGTTCCTGAGAAACAATCTCATTCTAAACGTTTTACTTTTATGCTTCTGACTCCAGTATGGTCAAAAAGAGCAGTTTTCAGGAGCTTATGGAATGTGTCATAATTCTAAACAGTCGCGTAAACGATTTCTAATGCATTTTGAATGTTTTAAAATTATTATATAGATAAATATAAATAGGACCTTAAACAAAATAATAATATCTATTTATGCCAACAATTATGTACATAATACATAAAATGAAATGAGATTTTTGCCAAAAGGTGTGAGTCCTTAAATCTTCACCAAACATACCAGCCAAGATTATGAGAAAGCGTTCAATAAGCTGGTGCCACTCTTGAGCAATGCAATAAGCTGGTGCCCTGAACTTCACTTTCAAGAGATGCTTTGGAAGTTTGGAGATTACCACTACGATGCAAGAATAATAAACCAACTGGAATGGATTATTAGAATAAACCGATTAAACCCTAAAACAAAGCAATAACGTCGTCAGAGCGGAAAAGTTACAACCAGAGTCATGATGCTGTTACATATCATGAGAAATTCATTCTCATTCTAAACATTTTACCTTTGTTGAAAATAAAGCACACAATATTTGGTACACTGGCAAAGAAATGACAAGACTTAGGTTCAACAATATTAGAGTAACCACAACTAAAATAGATCCAAAAACCTCTGCAACTTAATAATCATACATGACACCAGGACAGCCATTCTTTTCCCTATGTATTCAAATGTGATGCATATGCTACTTTTTCTAACATCAGAAAGTAATAACATTGTTTCATTCGATGACTCATTTGCTAATTAGACTACTGTTGATCAATCAATCAATCAATCAATCAATCAATCAATCAATCAATCAACCAAAACTTGAAATAGCGCACTTTATGATATCTACTCAGAAACACTCCCAGCCTAACCACTGCTGGAAAGATCAAATCAAATTTCTGATAGGAATCAAATGTAGGTAAAGAGTTCCAAGGGAACTTGAGGAGACAATGCTCTAAAGGACACTTATTCCAGAACAACCCATGATGGAGAAGGCCCAATATTACTCATAACTTGGGTGTTGCTTTTGACTCTATTATGTTGCTCAATGCTCATTGACAAAGTCATGGATGCTTGTAACTTTTCAAATATTGAAATACAAGCACTGTTTCCCCAATTCATCATGAATAACTCTGGCAAACATATCGAGTTACTCTGATTACTGCAACTTGTTTCTCATTGGCACTCGTAAGCAGACCATGCTGAAACTTTAGTGCTCAGAACTGATATGTCAGACTATGGCCACGTAATTAACGTGCACTTAAATCTTTGCGTTGGCTTCTGTGTTCAGCAAAGGATTTGTTTCAAATTGCTGTTCCGTCTATAAAGTGCTGAACTTTTGGCCATTGCCGCTGCACTTTCATTCTCGACTTAAGAGTTACGGTAGACTCAAGAGTTACGGTACCTTTTTCGAAGTGTGTATCCACCGTAGGCTGCAGTCTCTCTATCCTTGTGATTGATTGATTGGTTGACTAATTGATTGGCATGTTGCGCCTATATGAAGGAGGTCAGCACAATAATATGATGGGTGTAATCGTCTTGATGTTTGACCTCATTGCAGCTTTGGTTTGGTCTGCTGTCAACTGATGCTTTGAACATAACACATCGGTGCTATAGAAGCTACTTATTACATACTTACTATTTAATTACATATTATAAAGCACGATTTAAAGGTACAGGATTGGGAACTTCACCATTGCTCATACTCTGGCAGTGCCAGTCCCAAGCCTAGATAAAGGAGGAGGGTGACACTAATCATCTCTGATATGACAGTGTCGTTAAACAGAAAAAAGCGGTACAGGATTGGAGTGCCAAAGATTAGCATACAGGATTGGAGTGCCTATGATTAGCATACAGGATTGGACTGCCTATGATTAGCATAACAGATGCATCGAATCTCATGCGTTATTTTATCTGCTTTTTGCGTATAACTTTTGATAGGCTTGCAAAGGCAAAATGTGACTTGTGATATAATCACATTTAAATGTTGGACAGTTTTCTGATGCAAATCAAAGGAATCAATCTTTGGAGTTTTCTGATGCAAATCAAAGGGATCATTCATTGGCAGTACCAAGAGTAGCATTAAAGAGAAACAACATTCCTCAATCTCTTTACACAACCTCTAAGAAACAGCATCTATTTTCTACAGCAAACATTTGCACGAGCTGATGAAATATAGTCGCAATGCTACATAACAGAATTGTAGAGTCATGAATAATGAATAAAAAAATACGAGAGTTGCAGGGCTAACGGTCTCAAGACTTGATAATCATGCAACAACATAAACACATTTTAAAACTGATTTTCACATCTTCTCTGGCTTTAAATGATAAAATTAAAGCTTGCACTTAGATCAAACGATTTTCTGTGAAACCTCACAGCTTCAAATAACAAATTGTACTATAATTAATGCTGTGTAAAAGCAGACTGTAGTGTCACACGCAGGCACAGAAAAAACAACTAGATGTAACCTGGAATAAAATGCAGACTCTTGGGCGTTGGTTTGACAAGACCCACTAACGCTTTGGGATCCACCCACAAATCTGATTGAAATCTGTTAACATGTCATTGTTTAAAATATACGATTTGTTCAAATATAATCTGTTAAAATAAAGTGCTGTTAGCTGTGAACCGGAATCAATAAAAAACAAAGGATTGTATTTTTAAAAGTACACACACTATACCCTGGAATGTACCTTTGATGTAAGCAATTCCTTATCCACCTCAGCAGGAATGGCAAAAATAGCAAATAACTATTAAAACCAGTTTAAAATGTGTCTGTTATAATTGATTTGTTTTCAATGTTTACATCAAAACTGTTGGAAAGCGATCTCAAAAGAGTTTGGCCAATGTTTTTCCATCCATTACAAAGTTCAAATTCTGTAAATGATATCAAGTCCGTAACCTTAACAACATAAGAAGAGAATAAATAGAAAATTAAACAGTAAATTAATAAATTAAACAAATAATTTAAAACTATAATCTTATCAAAAAAGCAAATTAATAAATAATTTCAAACTAAACTTATATCATTATCCAATGTTGAAACAGTCACTGAACAAAAAACGTAAAGATAGACAAGATTGAACAACTAGTGTATTGGACGATGGACATCATATGGAAAACATCGTCTAGAAAACATCGTTTATCTAAAACAGCTTCACGTAAAACCAGTTCATCAACGTATAATATCGAGACAGGTGTGATGTGTCCACACACACATACATACACGTACGACATAGTCACATTCCAGTCACCTCGTTAAAAACTCTTCTACTATTTACAGAAAAGCACCAGTTGACACAAGCGGTCACCAGGTCGCGCCAGCCACTTATGACTGTCGACCAGAATTTCAAAATACATTGGCCAATGAGCTCTGTCTTCTTATGGCAGTGTCAGTCCCAAGCCTGGACAAAGGAGGGTCTTTTTAGCAGCGTCGTCTTTAATAGAAAGCCTAAAGTGTATAAAAAGAAGTGTCTGTACACTCCTCAACTTTCAAGGCTGTGTTGGCCTAATAAGTGGCAGGGCGGTGTCGAGATTTGAAAATAAGTGCATGGACGCCATCCATGACCGTCCAGTCACATTTTAAGCCCTGATAGAAATTATAGAATACACTGTTCAACGCATGTTTTTACCATAAAAGATGCAGAGTTAGAGCCATTGACGCAGTTCAACTGAAGGCGCTTTACAGCGGCTTCCGCTTCAATTAAACGCAGCTACATGTTTCTACGACGTGTACATTACCATCACGATTGCTGATAAAGTTCAATGATGCCAACATGACGATATTGAATAATAAGACTGGTTGCTAAGTTGATTAACTGTGAAGGTAACAGTTCTTTAATATCCACAATATGTCTTTCGGGTAAATTAGGAAAAGGCTGAATCTGAAACGCATCAAGTCCATCTCTATCCTCAACGACTACTGCTAACACACTATATGACTAGTTTTTGCATTCACAGATATGCCAGTGTTATCATTAAACTTGATATCATACAGACGTTTTACACTGCAAGCCTTGTAAACAAAAGGATACAAGATGCCATTCATTCACAAAAGTTATGTTCAACTTACATATCAATTATCATGATGCCATTGGAATCTAATACTGAAATTCAGTTTTTTTTGGCAAATTTCGAATGCTGACAAATCAACGAAATCTACGTAGAAAGGATTTATATAACAACAAGGCTTAGTTGAACCTATGCTGTTGAATTCAGCAGATTAGATTAGATCTGATGAGACAGATGGGTGGCCCTGGGTTAGATCTTCATCCGTGGCACCTTAGACGTGATCTTTCGATCCTCTTACGATCAGTATGATCCATCGGAAGCACGTGACGCTCCGTTGCTCAGGAACTTGATCATGCTGCGGGATTCGCTCTGAGTAACCGACTGAGTCGCTTCTTCGACCTTCACAGAACAAAGAAATTGAACTGTAATCATTATTGTATTGTATTTAAACATTTGTAAAGCACCTCTAGTAGGGTGAGCCGTTCAGAGGCGCTCCCAGTGCGCAAGGCCCCACATGAAGAAGCAGGTTCTGAGAAGAGACAAAGCAGAGGAGAGACTGACAGACAGAAGTGTAGAGCAAACCGAAGGAGAAAGAGCATTCCAAAGAGAAGAACCAATTGAGGCAAATGATCGAGACTGAGCCATTAATCACAACTGAGCAGTGATGCAAGTGTTCGATATGTGTACCATAACATGGGTCTTGCTCAAATGGGTTACTTAACAAGTAAGTAAGTAAGAATACAACGCTTTACAATCAGATTTCAGTTGAGATCTAGGATACAAATAATATGCTTTCTTCTTATTATGCATTAGTAGAAATCTGTCAGAAATGTGGCGTGGATCCATTTTGAACTGGTGACATGTAATTCCCATTTACCAATACCGTAACATCTTTACCGCATTGCATGACTTCATTCCTTGTCCAACAGCTTAAATTTTACCTCACAGTTTAACTGGTACTGCACCTCACGTAGTCAACCTATCAGAATTTACTGCTCACTCCGGAAGCTAAGTTCCAAATATGCACATTGCAAATATACATGTTTGCTTATTTAAGCACACAAAGTTAAATATATAAAAAAAGAAATTCCATTAAGTAATTGCTAATACTTCTGACGTGATTACGGCCATCTTTGGCATTGCGTCCTACCCTGGAATCCATGTGTGGGTGCGACCTGTTTAGCATAGCGACGTATGTACGGACTTTACAAAAAATATTCCATTATGACGTCACATCGACGTATAGAAAGGAGCGACATTTAGCTGCATGCAAACATAGCATCCAACGCATATATACATTCTGTAACTAAATTGGTCTGAATCATGGTTCTGGGAATAATAGTGATACTTGGCTTGACAACAAATTGCTGCTTAACATGATCCATAAGAACTAGAAGTATGGTTGCAGAGGTGCAGTTATTAACAGTTCCGCTGATCAAAGGTACTCGCCTGTAGGCGACTACATATTGTCTGGTAGATTTTGCTGTTCAGTTCCGTCTCTGAAACTCCCTGGAGCTCAAAGTCCGAATAGGATTTCTGAAAACAAGGACAGCCACAGGTTAGTGGTAGTAAAACTGAAAAATTCAACCAATTAAACCAGTAACCAGTCAGTTGAAATGAGATATGTCTAGATATGTCTACAAGATCGTTGACAGATTTCTACACTCTCAGTACTTATTAACTGTTATTTGTTAAATGTATATGTTTAACGTGAATCAAGCTGACGCGACACAGCATGGCTACAGGTTAAGTCAAATGAAATTATGAAAGAAAAGTTATCTGGATTATTGTTCAGAGAGTAATTTATTGGACAAGCTTCTATAGAGTACCTGAGGTATTAGTTCTTATAATCCGGAAACACAGTTTATATAGTACATGGAATTTATATCTGCTGACAGCCTTCAACAGTCTGTCATCAGCTTCGCCTATCAAATCTCAGTGCCATATATGTGCATTGTCTGGGAGAGAGCAATTTAGTTCAACTCAATTAATTAATTGTAAATCTATTATATTTAAGGTAGTTCTTAATTTGTTTACTGATTTCCATCCTCTATCACAGTCAATTAAAATTTACAATGTAAACTGTAAACAAAGTAACTGTATTTCCAATGTAAACTGTAAACAAAGTAACTGTATTTCCATACAAAACACAGATGGAATTCAATTACAAAGTAAATATTCCTTGTGGCGATATCATTTGGTCGTCAGTAATAACTGCAATGGAAAGATGACAACCTGGACCTAGCAAGTTTATTAACTCGAGGATTGCCGCTTTGATACCTACAGCAGAGAACTCTAGAAAATATCTATCATTATTGCACATAAATGGCTTCAAACAAGCAAAATCTCTGCAGCATTGATCTGCCAGTTGCGTTTGGTATACTCACGTCGTTAAAGCGTTAGCCCATTCAGATGTTAGAATGTTAGGAACACAGCACATGTACGCATTGCGCTGAATTATGTAGTCATTAAGACCTAAATAATTATCAGAGGAAGAAATGAATTGGTATGAATTTTGTGCCCAGAATTAGCAACTTACTCTGGTAATGTTCATGAGGCAAGCCAGTTGATAAGGATGGAGGGATGAGTCTAATCTATCAGTCAACCAATCACAAACCATCTTCATCTGTGCTGCGTACCAAGTCTTCAATCAGAGACAAATAAACAGATCTATCATAAAATTTTATCATAATTTTATACAATAACTTTTCTGCTTGATAGACTCATTATCGTGGGGCACGGTGGTGTAGTGGGTATGTTCGTCGTCTTGCAGCCGAAGGGTTGCAGGTTCGAATCTACCTCAAGTCACCACATAGAGACCTTGGGCAAATCCTTTACTCGCAATTGCTCAGCGCTTCGGCGTGAAACTCCGATGCAGTGTCCGCTCTGTATTCGGGAGCGCCTCTGAGTAGTGAGAAAAAGAGCTTGAATGGGCACTATAACAAGTGCACATACAATTATAATCATAAAAATCATCAGCACTATGATCACCATGGATATCATCATTGCCATAATTTTAAGATACCGGTAGTTGTAATTATTGCAGTAATTTGACTAAGACTATACCCATTTACTGTACAAAAACAATACAGTTTCAAGTAACGAGGCAATAATTATTTGTATTATTCTAACACATTTCCGACTGTATGATCCATTGCTCAGTGCCTATGACCAACAGATAACCTTCCAGAAATAAATTATCATAAAGGTAACGTTAAGTCAATAACCTCAAAGTAGTTGAGAATGTACAATTCATCGTTGACTTTCTGGCGAATTTGTTCGAGGCTGACACGAATGAAACCAACGTACGTCCGTCCCAACTCATCAGTCGGTTTCTAACAAAGTTCACAAGAACCGGTTTGATATATTCTGTAGAAATAAATTTGTACTTGTACTAATATATTTATAAAATCTATTGCACAAACCTGTACAAACATATAGCCCGGTGAATAAGCTGGTCTCCCTGACGTGGCTTTTGTGGATGCTGAGAAATTCTCGAAGATTTACATTTACATTTTAGTTATAGATTCAAAAAAACACAGCGAAAAGAATTTTTTTTCAGCTGAAATTATACTACTTAAGGAAAATTTAGTTCTATCCTATCTACCTTGGCTTTAAAAATACAATCAAACCTACCTTCTAAGCCACATAATCATAACATGAGCTTTGAAAGAACAGCAATAAGACTTCAAAATATGTTCAGTTTAGAAAGCAATCATGCCATAGTATGACCATTAGGGTGGCCCTTAAAAATGAAAGTTAAAAATAATCTACTGGCACCCCTCCAATCTATTTCAATTATGAAGAAAATAATTTGTGCAAAAAATCTTTGCAAAAGGGCAATATTTAGGGGTGCCCCCCGAGCTCTCAAGTTTCAATAATGTACGAGTAAACTTCCAAATTATAATTGGAATCGTAAACTGAAATTTTCAGTGCTTTAATACATTCTGTCGGCCTACTAATGTTTGCAATGCATCAACATTTGATATTTAGTACTTACTTACTTATTAAAATTACGTGAGCTCTAAAATTTTTGACACTGTACAATTTCAAATATATGTTTGATTAACGTTTGTTGTCTGGTTGAAAAAAGGTGGCAATATTTTATGAAGAGTTGTTTAATACAAGGAAAGACATTTGATTTTAGTCTACCATTGGAAACATAGGCCTACAATGTCAAACATAGTGAATACGAAATATTACAAATAATTATTCATAATTAATTATGCAAACGCGAGGGAAAACAAGACTTAGTGTCTATATACTTGGCTTTTATGAGCCTGAAATTCTTGTCCAGAGCAAAGTTGCCATCGTATCGTCAAACTTTTGGATACTTCATGCATGTAGGCCTACTCAAAGTTGGCAAGCAGACAGTCCGTTATTCCAGTCAACAGGCTATAGAAGAAGCCCCTCTATTTTGGAACCGAGCTGGTATACCTGTAAGAGGTAAAAAAAATTGAATTGACAAGTTGGAGTTGGTGTTCGTGGAATGGAAAGGACTTCAAAAGCATAGACACCGAACAGCTACAGCTCACAAGATTAAGGAGGAGAAATTTATTGAGAGACTAGATGACCTGTTTGATATTGCCCATGCAGATGCTCTCACAATGATCTCCATTCCTGAAGACAGAGACTTTCTACTCTCTCAAAGGCAGAAGGGACATCCCGTCCAGGTTCAGTTGGTGCAGCTGACATGGTGAATATGCGTCGAAGACAGCGTGCACAGGAACGGAAGGAAGTGGAACAGATGCGCAAAAAAGAGCACAGGAAGAGCTCGCGGCGTGTACAAGGCAGTTAGTACTGGATACCGATTCCTGTTCAAGTGATGAAGAATCAAGTGATGAAAGTGGTGGGCCTGGTGTTGGATGTAAAGAAACAAAACCTGCGGCCCTAACACTAGTAAAAATGAAGCAACTGCGCCCAAACGAGCCAGAATCAATATTCTGTCTCCTGGTCTGACATCGGTTTTGGACAGAACAAAGATTTCGTCAAGAAATGCTACATTCGTTCTTAGCGAAGTGGCTTCCAGCCTTGGCTGTGACGTCAAGACTTTGAATATCAACCGAAATTCCATTCAACGAGCCAGGGCGAGCAACAGAACCACCAAATCAAACAGCCTTCAATCCGAATTTTCCGCCTTAATTCCTTTAACCGTTCATTGGGACGGCAAGTTTCTGGAAGATTTGACATCACGCGAACATGTTGACCGTCTTCCAGTTCTGATCTCAGGTGTAGGAATTGAACAGTTACTGGGCATTCCAAAACTATCCTCAGGAACAGGCTCAGCTCAAGCATCTGCAGTCGTCCAGTGTTTGAGAGAGTGGAATGTTCAAGATAAGCGTATTGCTTTGTGCTTTGACACCACAGCCAGCAACACAGGTCATCACTCAGGTGCATGTTTCCTAATAGAGCATGAATTGAATAAAGATCTCCTTTTCCTGGCATGTCGACACCATGTTATGGAACTAATTGTTGGGGCTGCATTCGAAAAAACTTCCATTGGAACTTCTACTGGACCTGATGTTCTTCTTTTCAAGAGGTTTCGAGACCACTGGAAATTCATTGAAAGCGACAAATTTCATGTAGCCTCGTCAGATCCTTTGGTGGAATCATTGGTGGCCCCACACCGTTCTGATATCTTGGAGTTTGCTCATAAGACATTTAGCAACTGCACAGCCACGAGACGATTGCAGGGAATTTCTCGAGCTCTCAGTTGTCTTTCTTGGAGGTGTTCCTTCTCGTGGAATTCGGTTTCGAATACCTGGCGCTATGCACCGGGCACGGGGATGGCAAAAGTCATCTATACCATAAGGATGTGGCTCTTTCGTGCTCAGTTTAAGAAGACTGCTGCAGAAGAACGCAGCATTGGTGATATTGCCATCTTTGCAGTTGTTGTCTACCTGAAAGCCTGGATAACTGCGCCAATTGCTGTGGAGGCTCCTCTGAATGACTTCACTCTCATGGCAAACCTTCTCACATATCCACATACTACAATTTCTTCTGCTACAAGCAAGAAGCTAGGGCTTCATCTCTGGTATTTGTCTGAAGACCTTATTGGGCTTGCTCTTTTTGATTCAAGGGTATCCAATGACTCCAGTAAGCTAATGATTGCTGCCAAGGAAGAAATAGCCCCAGATCATCCGCCTAAACGACCCAGTGTGAAGTCAGATGCATTTCGTGGCACCAGCGGTCTGGAACAATACTGTACAACCAACTCCAAGAAACTGTTCCAGGTGCTTGGTCTTCATGGACTATCTTAGATGATGCTTTCAAAAGATCCTGCTCTTTGGGAAGAGCATGAAGCATTTCGAGAAGCACAAGCAGTACTCAAAGGGTTGGCTGTCGTCAATGATAGAGCTGAACGAGGTGTGGCACTCATCCAGGACTTAAATAAAAAGCTAACAAAAGATGAGGATCTGCTTCAATTTCTCCTGCAGGTTGTCAGTGAACATCGACGACAGTTCCCTGACTGTACGAACAGAAATCTCGTGTCAAATTAGCAGAAAGCAGTGATTCCTGCATTTTATTGCCCTGTACCGATCATTTACTTCTGTGACCGGCTGAACAGTGAACAATAACTGAATTATAAATGAACAGTAAACACTTGTTTCATTCGCATTGTTGCATCACTAGAGTGTATTTTAGTCATCTCTGTAAAATTCTGAGTGACAGTGTGTTGAATAGAGTTTGTTTGAAATTGCATGATTCAATTGATCAAATTTGTATTAAAGAATAAATTTCGGCGCTCGAGGGGCACCCCTAAATGTTTTGCAATTCCAAAATCCTTTTCAACATAATGTTATTTCTATAATTGGCATGGATTGAAAGGGTGCCAGACAAAATTTTACGATTTTTATTTTTTGGCTGTATGCTAAGGCCCACCCTAATGACCATGTGATTACAAAATTATAAACACTGTATCCTGTGTGAAAAAAGTACAGGAAATAATTTATAGGACCTCACTGAATTTGGGTGATTCTACTTCTTCTTTTTAGTGATACCTTTTCAAGTGTTTCTTCAAACTATACTTAACAGCACCTTTTATCATTGTTAACAGCAAGTCTATTATGTATAGTATGCACATACGTACATATACATACGTAATTACGTATGTATGCATGTATGTATTTGTGCATGTGTATGTTCATGTATGTGTGATTACTAATATGCTTTAGAAGTATTTATGAATGTGGGCACACAAATGTAGCATGTTTAAGGAGATCTTTTAAAATCAGCCAGAGACAGTTCAGAAAAAGTGTTGCAGGAATGATTTGATGTGAAAATACACACTGGCTCAAGTTTTCCAACCACTTTCTGTTCATGTATAGCTCCTACTTATAGCTGTTTCCCCTGCCATATCAGATATACCAAGAAACACTGCTTTCACCCATGGCTCACTCCTAAATGGATTAAATTATACCCAATATTCCATGTTTAATTGTGTATCTCATATCTCTTCCAGAACCAGGTCAGGTCAATCCATTTTCCATGCACATTTCACTCCTACCCATAGCTGCTTCCATCCTATTTCTCAAAAGCACAGATCATACAACTGAAGCACAAGAATGCAAAATATGCAAAAAGTTGATAATTTAACCAGCAACATTACAGAGTGTGGTCTGCAACCAAGAATTAAAGTCGACACTTACTCATTCACTTATCGTATATTAAACAATGGTAAAAAGATCACTGTTAACAGTTACTCACCGTTAGTGAAAGAATTGAAGAGAAAAGTGAACTCTGGTCGTATCTGGCCAATTTGGTAAGCGTATTTTCAAGTACACCTAATAGCTACAAACAAAAGAGCAAACAGTCAACCTGCAATAAAACGTGAGAAAAGAAGGCCTTGAAAACTGTATCAGAATAAGTCTAATATCTGACTGAAAAGTCTTACGATATGAAACTTAATTCTCACGGCATCTTTCAACTTTCATTGCATCATAATCTCTACATCGGTAAACTCACTGTGCCAGAATTAATACACCAAACAATTACTTTACACTATGAGTGATAATTAATCTCAATTATTACTGCTCTTAAAGTGACATATTTTGCAACCTTAATGGTGACCAGAGCAATGAAACAGAAACTTGTTTTGCAACCTTAATGGTAACCAGAGCAATGAAACAGAAACTTGTTTTGCAACCTTAATGGTAACCAGAGCAATGAAACAGAAACTTGTTTTGCAACCTTAATGGTAACCAGAGCAATGAAACAGAAACTTTGTCCAGCAAGACACAAGTTACAGTTTTCTTGAGCTGTTCAGTTAACTCGCCCATATTGCTTGCAGGTGCAGTGAACAGATTGGATTGGTGAGCATCTGATTGGACTGGACACTGGACAGGATCTACACTTCTACAGGGATGTTGCAATATATATATACATATATATTCAATATATATATACATATATAATTATATATAATATATACAAATTATACACGCCTCAGAGGTTGGGAATAACAGAAGATCTTTACGATATGATAGGAGATCAGTGTCGCCGACCTGACACTAATCTGATCATCGGAAGCTTGAACATCATTGTTGCAATGTTGTAAGCTTCTCTAGTTTGAACATCAACAAACTGACAAAGGCCGCAGGTGATAAAGATATTGACTAAGTCGTTGTTGATAAATCAGTTCAGGTGTATGTTGGTCTGTGTGAATATGAATGTGTGCGTCGGAATAGATTCTGACCTTTTCCAGGAGAGAACGTGTGACCTCAGCTTGGATCTTGTCGATGAAATCATCATTCGTTGCATGATAACGATGCTAGAAATAACATCATCATAACAACATCATGCATCTTTATCCAATGCCCATCCTTCTGCACATTGCTGTCATTTTCATCCATTTAAAACCATTCTCTAAAATGTATCCTTTTACTGTCTTTGTTAATATCATCATTTTACCATAGCTGTCTTTGTTAATATCATCAAGAACACTATCATCAATTTAATATATGTTCTTTTTCACTCTCATCATCACTTTAACAAAGTTTCAAATTTTCTTCCTTCCGCTTCTCATTTTCAAACTCATGCACTGTATTCGCTACCTCTGTCACATTCCAATGAACATCATTTTATAAGTTCTTCTTCTTCTGCAACTCTAGATAGTCCTTGTTAGATTCACCCTTAAAGTCAGCAGTGACCATGAAGTTGCATTCCCCATAAATCTATTGCTAATCACTGACACTGACCAAGACTTGTGCTAATAGCAACACTTGGGAAGATGAGAGCAAAGCTAATGTCGACAATGGCAGGAAATGATAATAACATCGATGAAAGATGACGAAAATATGAATCAATAACACTGGAGCAGGTGAGAATGCAATTCACTGACCTGATTCTTGAAGTCAACAATGACGTTAACCATAACAAGAATCTCTGTTGGCAGGATGTAGTCCGTTCCTTTGCTGCCTTTCTTTAACCAGACTTCAAATGCCTTCAGAGTTCTAAAGAAAGAAGCCAGCACAGAAGAAGAATGATCACATGATAATTATGCTCAATTAAATTGCTCAGCTTCCAATTTCTTGACATTAAAATACCTGTTGAAGATCACAATGCAAAGTCAACAGTCATGCTATGTTGTGGCCGCACAGTAATGTCAGCGCCAATGCCATTTAAGATACTCTGGATTGAAAACCATTCAATGAAAAATAGAATATTATTACTAATACTATCATTTTAATGTTTACTGTATTTCCTTAACTCCATTTTTTTATTATATTGATTGCCAGTACTGGTGCTAATAAAGTTGCTCTATACATTCATAGACTAGAAGCAGAATTAGCGACTCGATAAAATGGCTGGCAACCAGTTACCAATCAGTTACAAATTAGCACGTCGGCATCCCAGACATTCGATGTCAATGATCAACCATAGATGAAGCAACCAATGACCGAGACATCCGTTTTGCCTATACAACACAATACGATGCAACGAAACTGACATTTTATGATCAATGCCACTTCCACAAATGATGAGAGGTGCATCTCAAAGCTGGACAGTAGGAAGCGTTAACAACCAAAACCAGAGTGGAACCTTTCAGCCTAGAGTGAAACACAAACTTTGCAAGAGAAATTGAACAGAATGCAGCAGAATGTAAATGAGCAATGGCGAAAGAAAAGATGTCTTCAGGAATAAAGCGCATTATGTTGATTGAAAAGAGCAAATCCATAATTTTTAAGAAATTTATACAAGTTAGATCATCCTTCAGGAAGATATGATTACTCTTTGAAACACAAGCGTGCCAACTTAAAACATCAGTTATCTTGCCAAAAAACAGGAAGCCAATGCCGCCAACAAAAAACGAGAGAGCAAGATTCTGATTATTTTGAGAGCTGACTAAACAGGTGGTTGCATGCTCACCGTTTGGCTGCTGCTTCAATCATATCAGTGGACATCAGCTTCAGACGGTGGGCAAAATGCTCGGCAAAGACCTCATCTGGCCAGTGGAGGTCATGGATGAATGACTGCAGAGCATCCAATTTCCACAGCATGTCTTCTGATGTTGCACACCCGTTCCTATCAGATATAATAAAAACAATAGCAGAGGTCAGATGAAGCAAAATGCACGTCTCATCATCCGCAGCTGTTCATTGGCGGTATTGTTGCTGTCATGTTTACTCTTGAAAAATGACGTGAGTGCTTAGAGGCCATACATACATAAATGATGTCATGCAATTAGGGACGATTTTTCACAGCTCGCCCTTCATCACACGTCGTCAAAAAGTCATACCCTCAGATATGACGTCACAAAGTTCCGATCCTCCCCAAAAAAAGATGTCCAGAATGCTATATGCAAATTTTCTTGTAATTATCGAAAACAGCAATTTTAACTATAGAAATACTTGACACCAAACAGAAGAACGAAGAAAAATATGGAAAGTATAATTATTACAATTATTATGCATTCCAAGAAAACGAAAAATAGTGTTGTTGTATTGTCGTAACAATTACTGTTAAGTAAGTGAAACTTTTTTAATTGAGTGAAATTTTTAAATAATGTTAGGCATTCTGATGTTTGATGTGATGATGTGACGTCAGATTTCTTAAACCCCTCCCCTCATCACACATTGTCACAAATATGTGACCCGCCTTCCCTCCCAGGTGTGTGACGTCATTTATCGATACCCCTCCCCTTAGACTAACCCTTGTGGTTTCCACATTTCCTTCTCAAAGCCCTTGTGTATCGATTGGGCGATTGACGATTCCATCAGATCAACGTATCGAACGACCTGTGGAGCAAAGACATCTCGCAGGTGGTTGTGGAATCTGCCGCTGCAAAGGCTCTCTGAAGCATTCATATGCAACAATCGTATTTGAAACTGACAACAATGACAAGAGAATAATAGCCCAGCGTTCTATTAATAGTGTTCTATTAATAGTTGAATACAGCTACAGGAATTTTTTTATTGCTAAATTGTAGTAGGCATTTGTACAGTGTTTGAAGTTCAATTCCCAGCAAGTAGGCCTACAGAAAGAAATTTCAACATATATTTCCTTTCTATAAGGATGTCGTGTTGATTTGGTTGTGCAATAAGTAGTAGCCTACACTAACTACAATCTGACAGTTGTAAGATCATGCAGTGGAGGAGAGAGCGAGAGACAGACAGACAGATTGACAGACAAACAAACAAACAGACAGACAGACGAGAGACAGGCAGGTATAGAAAGAAACAGAGACATACAGAGAGGGAAAGAGAGAGCACTGGTCACCCATAAATTGCTGCTGCTTGTCTGTCAGCGTACTGCTTGGCAGTTGGTTGTATTAGAATATGCATATTACTTACTCACTTACCCTTCTCAGATGTCCTGGTGAAGAAAACGAATGGAGCAGCAAATACTGCATAAGAGCTGGCAGCTAAGTCTGAATAAGCTGGTGCCCTGCGCTTGGCTTTCGAGTGGCGCTTTAGAAATCTCGAGTTTACGATTAACAGTAGCCTTAAAGGGTTACTATTCTTCTTCAGTAAAAAATCATCTTCAGGCTTAAATTCTAGATGTGTCAAGGCAATTCAACCATCACATGGGTGAATCAGAACACATTATTTTCCTGTGGCATGTTTAGAACTTTACATATCTGCTACTCACATCAAGAATGCTAAATAATTTTATATCCTGCCGTGATTTCAATTCGTTAGCAAAGAAACATTCTGTAACTTCTGTTGTATCCAAATGCGAACGTAAGAGCACAATATGTATCTCGAATTCTCACAGCCACACAGAGAACAATTCTGCTCATTGTGGTGGTCAGAAACAGGAAAAAGAACAACAGCTCTGTTGATTATGAACAGGAAAATGAGGGTTACTATGAAGATAAAAATGGCGCTTTAACTACACACCGTGACTACGAAGGTAGTCGTTGAGCATCTGGAAGAGTGGAAAGCTGTCCCATGTATCTGGAGGCTGCATTTCCAGCACGGCATCCATGTCAACGGCAAAGAGCGACCAGAAGATCTCGGAATGCTCCACCATCAGATCACTGAACCAGGCAAATGCCTAACACACAGCGACTGCATCTCTATAGCATCCTTACAGGAAGTAGATAATTAATGTACAAATCACATTTATATGACACTGTCTATCACACCGATAGTATGCTATTATTGAAAGAAATTATTCAACATCCCTTCATTACATAGGTGCAATCACGTCCTAAAAGTTGTGGGGGACCAAATGAATCACATCCTAAAAGTTGGGGGCCATAATAATAAAGTTAGGGGACCACTCAAAAGTTGGGGGACGCGTCCCGTGGGTCCCATAGGGTGGTTGCGCCTATGCTTCATTAACCTTTTTGGGTTTCCTGCTATTACGACACGAATCATTGTAGCAGTGGGTCGTAAAATCATCATCAGTACTGTAATCATTGTGATAATGCTCGAAATTGCTATAAAATTATCATCAGTACTGTAATCATTGTGATGATGCTACAAATTGCTATAAAAGCAACCGTATTATTTCAGCCATCACAAACTAATAAAACGTAAAATTTATAATTTTCCGCAATCTCTTCTTTTTTGATAGGCTAATCATGAATGCGTCGAATCCCTCAATATTTCCAACAACCTTTAGGAACTGCCATGCTGAAAAGTTTCGCAAACAATGTAATGCTATTGTATACTACTATAAAAGACCACCTGTTACAGTTGGATGAACAGTCTCTAGTTAAATGTTCATCTGCACAAATCATATTATCATATATCATATTTATGTTTCCTTTCGCCATGAATGCTGCTTGATGCATCACTAAAACATGGTCGCCTCGTCTGACACAATCGTTTCGAGTAACCGTAGATAGCAAACATGCTGATAACAAATATCTATATGAGTGCAGAAACAAGATCCACTGTTGCCATTTATCAGAAACAAGTATTCAAAACTTGAAAGGCGGGCATGTATGGTTGTTTAATCGGCACCTTGCACTTAAAAGGAGTAAATTACCATAAGCACGTTTCTGTCCTAAGTACGCAAATGCTTCAAGCATGCCTTTGGTGGTTATGCCATTATGTAAAAAAATTTGTAGATAACCACACAATCTTTAATAGTTTCTGCCACCATTCGACATGTGATCAGATAGTTCAGCAGGTAAAACCACTTGATTGCAGAACCACACAAATAAACTAAGGAATATAAATACAAAAGAAACGTACATACTAATGAGTGAAAGTACAAGTGAATGTATATGCAGTCGGTGAAAGCTGTGACCTACAGATGCTCAGTCAAACAAGCAAACTGGCCATGGCATAAAACTGGAGCTGGGATGATTTGGTGCTTATTAAGCAAGCAACTTCTGTGTCAGTAAAACAGACAACATAAATGAACGCACAAATTAAAAGAGCGCAGTGATTTTCAGAAACAGAATTCAATGTTGATCATGCACTCCTGTGTCTGCTCTCTCCTCGAAACCATGCAAAACCATGCTGATTAAAAACAGTTATGCGACTGCATTAAGAAACAAGCTACACAGCTATGAAACTGTAATAAAACTGAGAAAACTGGAAAATGTGCCATCCTGAAAAAAGAGTCAAGATGCTATATATATATATGAAGTAATGTAATGCAATGATTGTACTGTAAAGTATTTGTCTTCTTATGATGCCCACCACTCTCCTAAGTAAACAGTATTATTTGCTAAAGGTATTGTCCACAAGTTACTCCGATTGATGCATAAACGCAACTTATGATACCAACAATCAGACGGTGACCGGACAATTCGTCGCAGGACAATTGGGAGCGGACAATTGGGAGCGGACAATTCGGACCGGACAATTGGGAGCGGACAATTGGGAGCGGACAATTCGGAGCGGACAATTCAGACCGGAAATTGTGAGCCACTAACAGGCGCTTACGGCGATCAAACTTTCATTCAATCATTTAAGCCTATTTTTTCTTGTGAATGGCAAGCAATCATGTGAAGTAAATGTTAGGGTTATGGTTACTGGTTAGGGTTAGGTTTAATGTTAACCCGAATTGTCCGCTCCCAATTGTCCGCTCCCAATTGTCCGGTCCGAATTGTCCGCTCCCAATTGTCCGCTCCCAATTGTCCGCTCCCAATTGTCCGGCGACGAATTGTCCGGGAACCTAATCAGACACCCTCTCAAATTTCCGATGAATTGAAAAGAACTCTTAGCCCTTGCTGCTCAGAAAGACACAGAAAGTAGCACTGGAAGCAATCTGTGAGATGAGAGAAGCAATCTGTGAGATGAGAGAAGCAATCTGTGAGATGAGAGAAGCAATCTGTGAGATGAGAGAAGCAATCTGTGAGATGAGAGAAGCAATCTGTGAGATGAGAGAAGCAATCTGTGAGATGAGAGAAGCAATCTGTGAGATGAGAGAAGCAATCTGTGAGATGAGAGAAGCAATCTGAGAGATGAGAGAATAGTCAACAGATCTGAAAGAACCCCAATGAATTGCATTTGCTAACATGAATCTTGCATAGATCTAAGTGATTCTGAAAGCGACAGAATGTAATGGGAAAGTGACAAAAATCATTACAGTTATAATTAATCAAACACACTTCAGGGCCACCGATAGAGAAGGTTAGCACTTGTGGTACTCCATTCCAGTCGATAACCACTTCAAGACAGTTACCTATTTCAGAAAGCTCAATAATGCAAGAAGAATTAGCAAAGCAAGCCAGCCTTGGTCTGCCATAGTAGGAACTGTATTCCTCATTATTAATTTAGAAAGACGACCTGATTCAGTGACAATGAATTTAAACTACAAGAAGACTTTGTGATGAAAAGAAAAAGATCTATCTAGACCCAGGCAAGAACGTGAGAAAATATGAGAAAACATGTATCAGCAGTTGCTTAACTTACGGTACTGCACAACTGAAGACAACGGGAAATTAAGCGCCAGACAACAACAACAACAAAAGAAAGGAGTTAATCACAAAAGTTCCAATTTCCCATTGTGTTCTTTGCATCAAAGAGTCATTGTCCTGTTCTGCCCTGATACTCAACGGCATACAAATAACAATCTTAGAAGTAAGAAAAACAAACATCCAGACAGTAGCTACAGTGTTAAACTGGTTTCTCCAACATAATAATAGACCATAGCACCTTTAAAAAGTTTATCCAAAGCAAAGGATCACGAATAACAATTCAGTCTTAACAGAGTTACAAAACATCAGGGAACTTCAGGTTCTCCTCGATAAATCGAATGCTGGGTAACAAAGCAACCTATGTCTATATATAGCAGACACTTCCAATCCTAAGCCATTAAATAAAAATTGCAATAAAACAACATCACAAGTCCAACTCAATCTGAGCTTCACAGTATATGCTTCAGACATAAGTTTATGGATGAACAATGTGAATTCTACAATAAAATCAAATGATAGAGAGGTTGGGTGAAACACTGATAATGCCCTTACATAATTGGCGCTATAACAAGAATTACATAGATAGTAATGTACATGCATAATCTGAATAAAATCGTATACCAATTCCAGAGCACCTTTGCAAGACTCACAAAAGGTGATCTATACATAGACAGACATAACATATACGTATATCTATACATATACACATTGGTACACACATACATACATAAGCATACATACATAAGCACACATACATATACCAAAACTGCCCAAATCGTGCTAATGCTTCTGTTACATAGTCCTTTGCTCTGGAATGACCTCCCTCTGTGATTTGCAACATGGTGTTTCCTGGGCATAATTGTCTTTCCTCATTGTCTTAAGACTTTTCATGGGGCATGCACACAGGTTATTCTTCAAGAAATTTTTATATACTATGTGTACAGACTAGATAACAATAGACTAGATAACAATAGATTAGATAACAATAGACTAGATAACAATAGATTAGATAACAATAGACTAGATAACAATAGATCAGTTCTTGAAACAAACCAATTGCCATTCAAGCAACAAACTTTCTGTTCATGAAACTGAGTAAATCCATATGGAAAAATCTGCAAAAATACCTATTGTTGGCACAAAATCAATTTCTCTAAAAAATATGTTTATAATAACCACGAAAAGGTTGCATTTAAATACAGTACTAGCAATGCTGTACACAAATAGCACAATTAAGCATGAAACATTGAAGCACAGTTAAAAACAAAACTTCAAATATGAAACAAAAGCCTGCACAGGAGGACATTAATTATACAACCTTCAAAAATGACTCCAGCCAAGACATCAGAATCTACATGCATGTCAATGAAAAATACAGAATGTCACAAGACGTTTGCACACAGTCGAAAGAAAACAGCGATGAGAACTCACTTCTGCGTGATACTCTTCCTTCTGCTGAAGTACCTCGATGCACAGCTCGGCCAAATGCATCAGTCCATCCAGTTTCTTCTTTGGATCGAGATCATCCATGTTTGGATCTAGGCAGTCGTAATCATAATCACAATCACAGACATTTATATAGCACCACTATAGGCTACAATTCATCATGTTAGGATGGTGAGCACTTTTTCCATAGCAAGTGATACCTATGAGATGATCAATCATAGACGATCCAATTTCTGACAGAAAAGATTGCTGGGCCCATAGGTGACCACCCATTTCCACCAACAGCATAAAATATCCAAAGATATCGAAATATCTAAAAATATCTAGAATCAGTGGTTAAAGTGATTTTAAGTGAGCAGTGGGAACGCTGTTGAAGTTTTATTGGGAACACCATTTCTCCATGCATGGTGAGCAGTGGGAACACAAAGCAAGAAATTCAAGAGCAGTGGGAATGCCTTTCCCACACATTCCCACCCACTTTAAACCCTGGATAAAATTTGCTTTCTTGCATGTAACTTGTGCATCACAGTTACAATATAAAAAGATTTTAAGAAGCATGATGTATTCATAACCATGAGACATATAGAATGTTTAAAGTCTCCAAAGTGCATTGATGAAAGCGGACAAGTCTCACTACAGTCTGTGTATAAATGAGTAAAGTAAGTATGTAAGTAAGTATATTAAAACATTTAAAGTGGTTATAAAGTTATCTCAAAAGCAATCACATCACTCTAATATGATTTTAAAACCTCATTCACTACAAATACTAGACCTGTGGGGATCATGATAGAACCAATGAAATATGCTAGAGCAGCTTCATTTCATATTGCATCTTTTGCACAGCCTTCATAACTAATGACAAAATACATTCAATCTTCATAACTAAATGACTAATACCTTCAATCTTCATAGCTAAATGACTAATACCTTCAATCTTCATAACTAAATGACTAAATACCTTCAATCTTCATTGTCTCCGTAATCTTTGTGTAATTCACAAGAGCTGCATTTTCCAGACATTTCTTAATGACATTGCGAACTTCCTCAAGTGCTACAGGTGTTACTATATCTTTCATCAATACCTAGATCATTATAACAAACCACCAACACTACACACTACACAGGTATCGATTGTGTAGGGCAATACAATTCTAGAAATTCTGTACTGCCACCATATGAACCTCCACAGGTGCTATCCAATCCTCTTTCAATTTAGAATATGTAATAACTGTTCATTCATTGTCAACTAATATAACAGTAGTCTGAGGCAGCTTTTATCTAAAAGATGTTTTTTTAAAGAAGTTATAAAACAAGCAGTTCAAAATAAGAAATAGCCATCGGAAAACTACATTACGGTAGCAGCCAACATTACCTAAGACAATAATGATGATGCAAATTCGAAAACGCTGGAGACAGTTATATTATGAGAGGAGGAAAGGGATTGATGGACGCAAGAATCTCAGATTCACCATCATCTCTGTTGTTATCGTCATGCCAACATCATTGTTATTCATCTTCTGTAGTGTCATCATATACTAGTGTCTAGCAAATAGTAACCACCTATTTTCAAGTTCTGCCCCAAACAAATCTGTGCACTATTATCAAGTTTTTCAAATGACTAACCCTTTCCAAAAGTGAGAGAGTGGATTTCAGTGCTCCCTCTGGTCGGCCAAAAGGAAAACAATATCTGAAAAAAGAAATCCATTCAAAAATATACGTGTGACATTGCTAGCATAAGATCTGTATCTTAACCATGTCCAGAACTGAAACAGTGGATGCCGATCAATTTAACCCTTTGGTTCCCAGTTGCATTTAGCACATTCTCATCATTAACGTGTTAAGTCCCACATAGGTATTCCACACGCATCCTATGGTACTCTTTCTACGTACCACATTTCAGACAGTTTCTGATGTCATGGTACATCCAGTGCTACATTCGTGGCTTGTGGGGAGCAAGTGGCTATATTGGAAAGGTTCTGGGTTTCAGATACTTTATGGTGTAATGTCAGCTTACTAGATCTGTTTCAACAGGGCTGAAAAGATGCTATGAAAATGTCCACGTGAAAATGTTCAGATATGTAAACACACATAAAAACAATAAGACATACCATAATCAATATCATGAACCTTATCTTATCTCTTCCGTTACCTTAATCAACCAACGCTCTTGGAGGCATTGGATGTACTATAACATTAGGAACTATCTAAAGATTGGCATGCAGAATGAGTCAAGAACCTCACAAAGCATGTGAAATATGTGTTGTGTTTAAACTAATTGACTGATACATATCCAGAGAACATTGACTACCACTCACATTTACAATATGCTGAATGTTTTACAGATGTAAAATAAACAGATTTTTACATAATAATGGTTAATTACTTACTGAGGACATAAATGTGAACAAGGAAACAAGAAAGGCGCAAGGCAACATTTACAGCGGCAGACGCACGATGATGATGATGATGATGATGATGATGATGATGATGATGATGATGGTGGTGGTGATGATGATGATGATGATGATGATGATGATGATGATGATGATGATGATGATGATGATGATGATGATGATGATGAGGTGAACAATTGAACATCGTACCTGAAATTTGTTATCTGGTTTTCCAGCAGAAGTCGAAGTCTCTCTTTGATCTCGAGAAATCTGTCACGCTCGTCATGAAGAACTGTTCCAATACCATCTGGCCTTTAACCAATTAAATCATTAAAACAACAATTAACCATTATCCAATCAACAAATATTTTATTACATGCAAAAGCAAATCAATCACATGTGCAGCAGCATATCTGACATAGCCAGTGTTATAGAAATATATTGTAATTGTAACCTTCAAACTTCTAAAGCATCAAGCAAGAGCCAAGTACAAAGAGGTATACCAACTTATTAATAAATATTGAGATGTAGGTTCTCAAATGCCTAAGAGCCAAAAGAGATAAGAGTGATATAATTATATGTAATCTGCTTTCTACCAGTTGCTCAAGACCTATCTTTATAGCTGTGGCTGGGCTGGGAGTATCTCTGAGTAGGCTTCTTGAAGGGGCGCTATATAAGTTTTCGGAAAGAATGAATGAATAAATATATAATATGTCTACGTCACAAGTTTATCACTACTTAAAGCATCAATGTTGTTGGCAGATAATTAGTTACTCCCCCATGAAGAGCTGCACACAAACGCGGTAGTTACTGCATCATGAATTAATCAATTCAGTCATTAACATATTATTTATTTAATCAACTTAATTTACTGAATATTCTCCAGAGATGACATTGCTGATTAATATACACATGAGGGATTTTATAAATATAGGCCTACCTTGGGTAAACAAATTAAATAAATGGACAAAATACGGTTTAACATAATTAATAAAACAATGACGCAGATCATCGTAGTACACAAATCAGCATAATAAATAAATAAATAAATAAATAAATAAATAAATAATAATCCATTATTTCTGAAACTCTTCGCTTGTAGATTCGATTACTCGATTTGCTCATTATTCTTTGTTCATACATTCGTAAAAATGTCCAACTTCTGTGCATTGATTTAACAGCTGTCAATATATCTTGCCGTGCTATATTTATAGTCTCTTCCTTTCAGTCCTCTAAGAAAAATATCGACTGCACTCAAAAAAAACCAATAGAATTTGACAGGATATATAAATCATGAGATACATGATGAGCTAGCTGTAGTTACAGCAATAGACTGGAACACAAGCAGCTAACATCCACCAGCAAGTTGCTATGGATACACCACCTTTATCCACATTGAAACTGTACCAGTACGTCGCTGATGCATGTCCATATGCAGAGAACCACATCACCTCGTGCCCACAGTCCATTCTGCGTACCTCTTGGATCAGTCAATGATCAATAGTAATAATGCAGATACTGTGTACTGATATAGGCGTCATTGTTTTGGAATTTTGAAAGTTTCTACGGAGTTGCCAAACATCTGTACAACGTGTGCTCACTAGACATGTTGTGGGATAATGTTAAAAAATTAAGTTTCTTTCCAGTTGAATGTCATTCACAGCATTGGAGAAATCCCCGAGTGGCAGCAGCAGCAGCAGCAGCAGCAGCAGCAGCAGCTAACTAGTAGGTGACACTCAAGAAAGTCTCACCAACTGTTGTGCGATATTCAGTCACTGGGCAAAACAATTGAAATACATGTGCAGCACACACTGTCTTCTTCACTATACCATCTGCTGTTTTAACTGCGTATATCATGCAATGGCAACCATGTAATGTGACTAGATCATCAACACACTTCTATTGAGGCTTTTGAAATCTCTTGGGACGTTTGCATGGGACTGTACCTCTGTGACTCATTGCGTTCTCTTTGTATCATTTGCCCAAGAGAAACTGCAGGAGTTGTCAAACAAGGTGGATGGCAGCGGCAAAAGACTGGCCTCAGGATCAATGCAAAACAACGACAATCATGTCTTCTTGTGAGGAGAGCCATGGACAACATCAGAGACAGAGAATTGAGGAGACGTCATGTAAAGGCCTCATCACCAACACAAAAAGCTTGACGGAAGAGAGAAAAGAAGAAGTGGCTCTGTGACTCAATGGCTATATATAGCATTCTCTTTGTATCATTTATCAGCACTGGCCAAAGAATATCAGAGTTCACCAACGATAATAAGACCATCTGTACATAAGCAACTGGAGAAGTCTTAACTGATGGCTCCAGCACACATGTAGAACTAAAGTAATGAAGTAGTTTTAGTGGGTGTCCAACCTGTTGCCATGTGTGTGTGAAGCACAGAAGGCAAAGCTGTAATGGATGAGGGTAGGGTCGATCATCAGCGCCTGCTCGGCATGGTTCAGCAGATCGTACAAGTAGCACAAGTGACGATGACATCCTCGAACCCCGTACCGAGCGCAGTACTCATCCAAAACAAATACCTGACCAGGACTAAACCAGCCCTGAAATGGATAAAGCAGAGGTTTAATTCTTTAACTTATGATTCAAAGATTAAAACGACCACACTGATCTCAATGTTAACAAAAAAGAAGGACCACACAGAAAACTGATTCGTTTCATGCCTCCTTCCACTCTTCAGCCCATTGATGCCCTGCTGTGTCAATAGTACAGGGTGCGCCAAAAAAAAAGACCCCCCCTAGGTTTTTTGCCAATATTTTTACCAAATGTAAGAATTTCCAAATGAAATTTTTCAGGCTTATAGACAATTCATATTTACACATTATGACCAGATTTCATCAAAATATTTCGAACGGAACAAAAGTTACGTCACTTTTAGGAAGGCCACCCACCGTTTTTTGGCGATTCAAAAACGTAACGCAAAAAAAAGTAGATTTTTGCCAATATTTTGGCCAAAAGTAAGAATTTCAAAATGAAATTTTTACAGGCTGATAGACAATTCATATTTACACATGATGACTGAAATTTCATTAAAATATTTCAAACAGAACAAAAGTTATATCACTTTTAGTGAGACCACCCTCGGTTTTTTGGATGATTCAAAAAACGTCAAAAAAGGTGGGTGTCCTCACTAAAAGTGATATAACTTTTGTTCTGTTTGAAATATTTTAATGAAATTTCGGTCATCATGTGTAAATATGAATTGTCTATCAGCCTGTAGAAATTTCATTTTGAAATTCTTACTTTTGGCCAAAATATTGGCAAAAATCTACTTTTTGCTGCGTTACGTTTTTGAATCGTCAAAAAACGGTGGGTGGCCTCCCTAAAAGTGACGTAACTTTTGTTCCGTTTGAAATATTTTGATGAAATCTGGTCATAATGTGTAAATATGAATTGTCTATAAGCCTGTAAAATTTCATTTGGAAATTCTTACTTTTGGTAAAAATATTGGCAAAAAACCTAGGGGGGGGTCTTTTTTTTTGGCGCACCCTGTACATGGCGGTGTCAATAGTACATGTTGGTGTCAATAGTGCATGTCGGTGTCAATAGTACATATCACTGCTTCTCTCTGCTCGGCTCATGTACCATCCATCACCTAACTTATTTGACCAAACGAGCTTATATATAATTTTATATATTTAAATAATATATATCTCTTTGTCATCCGTCGCTTGGTGTACAAATGTTGTGAACAATCGGTTCTGTTGTCGTTTACTTTTTAAATGATGTTACCTACATCGTGCCATTCAGCAATTCCCCCCACCCTTATCCAGGCTTAGGACTATTGCAACCAAAATTGAGCTAGCCAATCCCAGACAGATTCAACACACAGAAGTAACCAACCTTAATGTGTTCCAGCCATTACCAGTACTGCCAGTACAGTTGATTAAACCAGCATATCTACAATCCCTTGGCATGATTCAATTATTGATAGCGACATAAGGATGCACTTCACATCCAAAAAGTCGGAAACCAAAAGCTTCAACATAATCAATTTCCCACCTATGAATTTATAGTATGTATCCCTGACCAATTTATTGTATTTGTATTCGGTATCTATAAATTTATATAGCGCTTCTCACAGTGCACACAATAAGGTGTGCTCCCAGTTAAGTTAAAGTTAGTTTGTATGCCGAATTTATACAGAATACTGTCACAAGTACATTATAAGCTACTGTTATACAGACTTCACTTAATATTTTCAAAATATTTCAAGCAAACAGATAATACCCTAACAACGCTATTGAAGTGCAAAGACCTGGCCCCATCATAAACTACCCAGATATTTTCAATGCTTGCCATCCATTTAGACTTACATCAACTCATGAATCCCTTTCTTAAACATTAACTCAAAATCAAAAGACCCTCAAACTGAAGAGCCTGCAAGTACAATTGCTTGGTATACCATGGAAGTGTAGATATCGTTCAGGCGAAAGTCCAACGTTAGTTTCTGTAAAGTCTTGAAGAGATCCGCATGATTGAATTTGCTCGGATCTGCCTGAACGAATTCGTCGAGTCCATGCTTGCGAGCCTTGTCAGCATCTTAGCAAAACCAAATATGCAACTGAGGAAAGAGACGTTATGACAAATAGTGGCAAACAAATCCCATATACAAGCAGTCAAGCACACACTGTAAAAAGACATGGACATATAGAGATATACTGTAAAAACCTAACTTAACACAAAAGGCACACATATAGACAGAGAGACAGACAGAGATACAGACAGAAAAACAGACAGGCAGGCAGACAGACAGACAGACAACATAAACACACAAGACAGACCCACACAATGATAGCACACATGCGGAAAATACCAACAGAAAATATAAACAGAGAAACAGACACACTGCAATACTGCATAGATATGAAAAATATGAATACACACTGTACAGACAGACAGCACATATGTAAATGCGCACAATGTCATATGTAGCATTGACCCTGTTCAATTTTCAATAAATCAAGTGACATCCATCACCACCACCACCACCACCACCACCACCACCACCACCACCAACCCATTGAATGACTGACCATCTCTTAAATTTAGTCACCATTGTATTCAAGCTGGCTTTCACACAGGCGCATGGGATGTGCACTCGTACCAATATCACTAACCCAATAGAAATACACACACACATACACACACAGTCGCAAATGAAGGAACACACACAAACACATGCATCCATAAATGATAAAAGGGTTTTCCATGCGCACATCAAAAACATTCAAGGTTGGCCCAAGGGAAATCATCGGCCGAACAGCAGATTTGCTGCTGTCCTACGTCCTCCGGATAAAAGAATCAGCTTTTCTAACCCCAACTAAACAATTCGAAACAGGTCAGCCTCACCCACTTCCCCCCCAACTCCATCCTGGCTTCAAATACCGGTGCATCAAAATAAATTCGTAGTTCTTAGTCAAGATACACGTGACGATAAGTAAGCAAATTCTTCTTGTCACAGTTTCATTGAATTTGAATTTTAATAGCCTTCACCATCCAGACAATAGTATACCCCTGACGTCCTCTTTTGCAGAGGAAATAAATGAGCTATCTTTACCTTACTTTACATCATCATCATCATCATCATCATCATCATCATCATCATCATCATCATCATCATCATCATCATCATCATCATCATCATCATCATCATCATCATCATCATCATCATCATCATCATCATCACCACCACCACCACCACCACCACCACCACCACCATACGGATCTATGGGCCTAAGGCCCGTAGGCGTCCACTGCATTGTTAATCACTTTTCCAGAGTCCTCACTCTTGTGCTGTTATCCTAAGCTTTATAGATCTTGTTTACACCAGTCACTGATACCATCTATCCTCCATTCTGCTAGGGCTTTCCCTCCACCCATTCCCATCAAAAGGTCACAACATCACCGTTTTTATTTCTTAATTATCATCCATTCTATTGAGTCTATCTGGACACATATGCAGCATGGATAACACTTAGCCTTTATTTTCTGCCAAACTGGATTTTTTATCATAATCTGGCGTTCTGGACCACACCAAGGCCATATTTTACTACTAGACAAGAGGGTGTACCTCACTTAGCAAAATATACATCCATCCAGAGCCGCCTTTGTTTGTACGTCATTTCCTACACAGCGACTTGCATTATTTGCAGCCAGACTTTTATGACAGTTGAATGCACCAACTGTTATAAGTCTCGGAAGGATTTTCTGCATCTATAAATGCAATGCGATGCAATCAAATAAATACGTACACTTTTGTACAGTTGTACATGACTTAGACTTGACACTATGACAAGGCAGATTTCCTCGACATAAATTTTCCAACCTAAGCCTTGGTTGGGTTTTAATTCTTTAGAAACCGCAACCTTGAGTTACAGATTATATAAAAAATAGTTTCAGGATGAAGAACGATTTTCCAGTTGTAGCATTTGAACATTGCGTTTACTTTATCATTACCACCCAATCATTCGTACCTCAGGCAAAAAATACATATTAAAACATGTCAAAGGCAGTTTCATCAGAGAAAACAGCAGAGAAATACCTCCTTGGACCTTCGAAAGTTGTGTATTGCTCATTTTTGTAGGTTGGCTGATAGGTGCCACAGGTTTATATGATTGTCCCGTAGCACGGTACATTGCCTGAACCCATAGTGACCTCTCTGACTCATCATCAGTGGCAAATATCACCTGGTCACCCTCCTTAACTGTACTGAAGAAACACTTGCCTCCTTCCAAACCTACAGATAAAATTCTCTTACTTCATTTATATTCAAGATATAGAAAAACTGCAAACAATTTTGGAAAGCAAGTAAAGCATCTATAAGATAGTGCCAAAAACTAAAAAATGCAAATTTTTAAGCTGGGACTGGTTTTGTGGTGACGGGTCACATACTATGAGACAAATCAAAGTTCTATTTGCTTGAAATAAATGTTTTGCAGTAAATAGTAAAAAGTGTGGTGAATTGTCAGTGTCAGTGAATGCTGCCAGATCTAGATGTATGACTAACAACCTGGTTTTTAAACAATTGGTGGAAGGATTGCAATTTGTGCACAGATTGTACTGGTGTAATCATGCATATATCTTAAATGCTACTACCTTCCATGATTGGCTGTTCACAGTAGTCTACTGTGAATCCATCCAGCTGCTGCATTTCGGTCGGATCAGGTTTTCGCTCTCGATAGCTGCACATAGCGAACGTATATTGCGAAACCTGCCAGAGAAAACCAATTGGCAAAGTACAGTACAGTATGAACTCAGGCAAAGTATATGAGCGCTCTATAAATGGCATCATCATATAAACATGGAGACATAAAACCAAAACAGCTAGTGCATACACACACATATACAAAAATACATGCATTCGCACATATGAACATGTGCATGCAATACCATGCATGCAAGCGCGCATTGCAATGCATTCATGGACATCTACCGTACATGTCACATCATTCATAAAGCAGGCTCTAAGAACCAAATTCGTGCCACGACTTGTTCATTTCTGGAAGTTGTAAAGCAATTAAATAAGCTCCTAAAATGTAATATAATATTCACATATAATATATAGACAACTGCATTAGAAGAACAAAGCATTAATTATCTAAAAGCAGACATCTTTTGACAGACGCAAATATATTTAATCGATTTGTAAGTTTCATCTTATTGCTGCATCACATGATTAAAAGAGTTGGCCATTAGCCATGATAGATGGACTAAACTTCCACTCCATGCAACAGATGATCAATATATTCCGTAAACAGGCCTCACAGAAATAACAAAATTACGAAAGGAGTTTACACACATGTACACATAAAAATGTATGCATAGGTTCAAAGTTAATATATAAAATCATGAATGAGTTTGTTTTTTTACAAGCTTCTACTTATATCAGAATTTAAACATAAAGAATTTGAGCTAAGAAGTTATTAGTTGATTTTCATAAATCAATAAGGGTTTGATATGCAGTACACAGCCTTGATTTTAATGGTTAAAGGTCATCCATTAAGGACATCTGCAGAAGAAGGGAGTGAGGGGTAACCAAAATGTGGATAAGGGGGAGAAGTAATGCCTGAAGTTCCTCAGGGAAAAACTCTTATATTTTAATTCTTTTCCATTTTCTACACTTTTAATCATTTTAAACTAAACTCCAGCCTTAACACTGAAAATGACTGGTTGAAATGTAGCATATTGTTTTCATGCACATCACCAGTGCATACATTTCAGGAAGATATTGTTAGACAAATTATCTGTCAAATGGGGACTTGACAGCTAGGAATTTTGCATGGAAAAAAGTCATATTATGTGCTGAGAACAGTAATGCTTGAATCAATAATAAATGCGGTATACTCAGAGAGTTGCAGAGCATTTCTATCAGCATTAGTTGACAGCCTGACGAACACTGATTATGACGCAACAGTTACACCGTTAAAACACAGTCTAAAAAGGAATATCATGAACCATTCACTGCAATTTTCAACAAATGGAAATTACTCAATTACCTTAATTGCATTTTTCAAAAACAATGCACAAAATCAAGAACTCAAAATGAAATTAATTCAGAAAATTGTTGGTTAAAATCTGAATGAATTTACAGATTATATTTACAGAGCAACATTTTTGACTTTTCGTATATAGTTCATGAGTGAGGAGCCTTATAATCTTTCAAATAATCATACTTTGAAAGCTAAAGTTATGGAACATGAGCTCTGATTTGAGACCCATATACCGCAGTAATAAAGATTTGATTTTTTTAGCACATATCTGAAATCATGGTTTGACACTTAAGGAACTGCACTTGGGAATTATGCAGAATATCTTATACGAAGACAAACAAATCAAATATGGGTCATGTCCTGGTGATTAGAGAACTGTACAAGTATATGCAGTGGTTATGCAGGGGTGTTATTTGTTACATGATTCCAAGCACTTATCTGCTCAACAAATAAAGCAATGAACAAAAGAATTTTCAGCTGAACTGCTGCAAATGGCCGAAGTAGATGAATGACAGGGCATTAAATAAAAAGGCAGCTGGGAAATGCCCTTAAATACCTCTTAGACTATAAGCTTTTAAGCGAAAGCCATTATTTGCATCCTTGTCTTATCATTGCACTCAGCTGATCATCTTGATCTTCTTGCTCCCAGGATCAGGACTGCTCTGGCCCAACATGGGCATCTGTCGTGGTTGGCCCCTCCATTCCGAATGACCTTCCTCCTGCACTAAGGGCTAAACTAATCACTCATCTGTCTCTCGTTCTCTAAAGACATTTCTTTTTCCACTGAGGTTTCCATGCTGAGAGAGAGAGTCTCTGAATGGTCATTCTATGAGAGGCAATGTATAAAACTGTAGAAATGCTACGAATGACTAGAAAGCGAACTCAAGAAAGAAATGTCTGGCAGTTCCAGAATAATCAGGTGATTGGCAATGAATGCGGAGAGAGCATACCTGAACAAGAACGAAATATCGCTTTTTCCACTTTTTCCAGACATTTTTTCCAAGCGCATAAAGATACCTAGCAAACAGAATCAGTCAAAAAAGCATCAAGAATGGAAATATCATGATACATCTTTTCCTTACCAGTACAACTCCAATAGTTATCACACAAGCAATCTTCACAGTCAAGTCTCAGTTTCCGCTCAGTTGTATTACCTCAGCTGTCGAGTCAGTTGTCAAGTCAAGCCATCTGTCAAGTCAAGTCAGTGTCAAGTCAAGTCAGTTGTCAATTCAAGTCAGTTGTCATGTCAAGTCAGTTGTCAAGTCAGTTATCAAATCAAGTCAGTTGTCAAGTCAAGTCAGTGGTTAAGTCAAAAACCATGTCCAGCAGCCCTGTGACTGGATCAGTCCTACAGTTGGACCAGTCTAATAGTCATGCTTGTGATTCAGCTGAAATATCTTTCGCTCACAGGATATTTACTGCATAACAGCATAGGCATCTAAGACATGACCAACTGTAATGATGCATTGATGACCCTTGTAAGGATGGCAACAGTGCCAATTAAGACAATGCTTCGAACCAAAGCGGACGTCCCTTCCGAGAATGGAAGGATGACATCGTGGAATGGTGTGGAAACAGATCATAGCAGCAATTGAGCCACATAGCAAGAGAAAGAGACAAATGGAAGATGATAGAAGGAGCATCAAGCACCTACGGGCGATGAATCCATGGATATTGATGATGATGATGATGATGATGATGATGATGATGATGATGATGATGATGATGATGATGATGATGATGATGATGATGATGATAATGATGATGATGATTCCATGTTGCATTGTCATTGATAAGCCATGTGCCTGTAGTTTGCTGCACATCTAAGATCAAAAACTGCACTGTGTCGTGCCAAATAGGCATGACACAGTGCAGACACATTGTTGAGCCAGTGAACTGGTGAAAACATGTCATTGAGATCTATACAATTGCCAAGCAACCATGCAACTGGTCGTCAGCAAAACTGCAATTATCATTGCATGCGTGCACTTTGGCTCAATAGTCCCTCATTCCGAGGCAGATGAAAACTGGAAACTACAGGTAATGTTAATTACATGTAACAATAACCATGCTGCCATGCCTTTTTAATTACCTCATAGCTTCTTTTTATGCTCTGATAATGGCAGAAAGTGTAATGATGATGGTGATGATGATGATGATGATGATGATGATGATGATGATGATGATGATGATGATGATGATGATGATGATGATGATGATGATGATGATGATGATGATGATAGATGGCAAAGATGGAAATGAAGAGGGAAGGGGTCCAGTCAGTACCCGCAGTGTTTCATATTCTGTGGTTTGTCGATACGACATGCCACTTTGATCTTGAGATTCTTGTCTGGACAGTTCTTTGTCGTCTGCAGCTGGTACCATTCAGGCGCCTTAGAACTGGTTGCCGTTGGCTTCAGTATCACCTGCACAGGGTGCCACAACAAGAGCATCCACCACAACCTCCTTTGAATACATGCTTCATAAGCAACAGACTCTCAGTCAAACAAGAACAAGCAACAACAAAAGCACACAGACACGACAATGTGCAACACAACAATGACATGACAATGCGGAACACAATCCTCCACTTGATGCCAAATGAACATATGGCACAAGGTCACAATGGACATGCCAATGGTAATGGTAACAGGAAATTCGTATAGCACCATGCTAACTGGTGAGAAAAGAGTGTCATTTTAAAGTTGTTCCAAAGAGCCACATGGATTTAGAAGTGTCGCAGAACCAGAAAGGCTGAGCTAGGTATGAAAAGAAGAAATAGTGGATACGGTACATACTGAATAGTTGGCAGATGTAAAATGGTTGAGAAGTTTGAAGAACATTGTAAGCATTGTAGGCCTAAGTAAACAATATAATTCTGAACAGGATGCAACGCAAGAACTTAAACCAATGCAGTCATTTGAGAGCTGAGGTCATATCATACTGCTTGTGAGTTTCGGTGACTGCACAGACAAGATTGGACTGCTTGAATGGCATTTTATTTTAGACAAATGTGTTAAAGAAGAGGAGTAGTCAAGTTTGGAGCTAACAGATGATGTGACACAAGAGCAGGCAGCTATTATCAAGTATGAGGCAAAGTACACGGATATGCCATGAATATTAATGTAACAAGAATGTGACAACTGAGTGCAGTAGATAGCAATAATAAGCTAACAGTGATTAGTAAATAATAAGTTAACAGTGATGTTAGTAAATAATAAGTTAACAGTGATTAGTAAATAATAAGTTAACAGTGATTAGCAAATAATAAGTTAACAGTGATTAGCAAATATTAAGTTAACAGTGATTGGCAAATAATAAGTTAACAGTGATTAGCAAATAATAAGTTAACAGTGATGTTAGTAAATAATAAGTTAACAGTGATTAGCAAATATTAAGTTAACAGTGATTAGCAAATAATAAGTTAACAGTGATTAGCAAATATTAAGTTAACGGTGATTGGCAAATAATAAGATAACAGTGATTAGTAAATAATAAGTTAACAGTGATGTTAGTAAATAATAAGTTAACAGTGATTGGCAAATAATAAGTTAACAGTGATTAGCAAATAATAAGTTAACAGTGATTAGCAAATATTAAGTTAACGGTGATTGGCAAATAATAAGTTAACAGTGATTAGTAAATAATAAGTTAACAGTGATGTTAGTAAATAATAAGTTAACAGTGATTAGTAAATAATAAGTTAACAGTGATTAGCAAATAATAAGTTAACAGTGATTAGCAAATATTAAGTTAACGGTGGTTGGCAAATAATAAGTTAACAGTGATTAGCAAATAATAAGTTAACAGTGATTAGCAAATAATAAGTTAACAGTGATTAGCAAATAATAAGTTAACAGTGATTAGCAAATAATAAGTTAACAGTGATTAGCAAATAATAAGTTAACAGTGATTAGCAAATAATAAGTTAACAGTGATTAGCAAATAATAAGATAACAGTGATTAGTAAATAATAAGTTAACAGTGATGTTAGTAAATAATAAGTTAACAGTGATTAGTAAATAATAAGTTAACAGTGATTAGCAAATAATAAGTTAACAGTGATTAGCAAATAATAAGTTAACAGTGATTAGCAAATAATAAGTTAACAGTGATTAGCAAATAATAAGTTAACAGTGATTAGCAAATAATAAGTTAACAGTGATTAGCAAATAATAAGATAACAGTGATTAGTAAATAATAAGTTAACAGTGATGTTAGTAAATAATAAGTTAACAGTGATTAGCAAATAATAAGTTAACAGTGATTAGCAAATAATAAGTTAACAGTGATTAGCAAATAATAAGTTAACAGTGATTAGCAAATAATAAGTTAACAGTGATTAGTAAATAATAAGTTAACAGTGATTAGCAGATAATAAGTTAACAGTGATTAGCAAATAATAAGTTAACAGTGATTAGCAAATAATAAGTTAACAGTGATTAGCAAATAATAAGTTAACAGTGATTAGCAAATAATAAGTTAACAGTGATTAGCAAATAATAAGTTAACAGTGATTAGCAAATAATAAGTTAACAGTGATTAGCAAATAATAAGTTAACAGTGATTAGTAAATAATAAGTTAACAGTGATTAGCACATAATAAGTTAACAGTGATTAGCAAATAATAAGTTAACAGTGATTAGCAAATAATAAGTTAACAGTGATTAGTAAATAATAAGTTGGCAGTAATTAGCAAATAATAAGTTAACAGTGATTAACAATCAACCAATCCTTCACTGCATGCTTTGACTCCTGCTTCCCAATACTTAAAAAACCTCATTCATCAACCAAGACTGAAAAGTATAAATATCTTTTGTCTGCTTAACAAGTTCTCATTATGGTTCAGGTCAGGACCCAAGTCTCATGTTTTAGATTGCCCTTTCTCTCTAGTCTGCACCCACTCTCGGAGCAGACTCATGGAACTTCGTTGGTTCTCTTCAATGATGAGTGGTTTAGAAATGTTGTTTTCTTCCAAAAGCAACGCTTCACCACTTTATATTAATTGATTGACTGATTGATTTACTACCTTGTGTATGGCAATAATGGTGCGATACAAGTTTAAAAGATAGATCAGATCAGATTAGTTGTGGAAATTTCACTTGAACCATCCGGGTATGGGCAGCAAAGAAAAAGAAACATTTAATAACAGCTGAGAGCTTCTGACGATTGTCTATAACAATGCTCTCTGTAACATCGGTTCTCAACTGGGTGTCCGCGGACCACTAGGGGTCCATGGCCATCTGCCTGGTGGTCCGAGAACAAGTCCTCAAATTTATGTTTCTTAATTAATAACATAGAAACCAATAAATCTTGTCAATTTTTCATTATTTCTTCATTTCAGTGGCTACATGAAACTAATAATATGCCGATTTATGAGAAATTAATAAATTTATACAATAGGAGTATAATTTATTACATACAATTATCTAGGGTCGTGCCGTCACAATAGTGACTCAGCAGTACAAAATTCAGTGGTGGTCCGTAATCAAGACTCAAAATTTGTAAGTGGTGCGTGAGTCTCAAAAAGTTGAGAACTGCTGCTCTATAAGAAAATGCATCTGCTGCAATAAATGAAGCGAAGGTGAGGCAACTAACACGTCCAAGTTCCTTATCTTCGAGGCTGAGCAGGCGAGAGCTTTCAGTGTAGAGCTTGATTTTCACGGAAGGCAATGGATGATTGGTTGTGAAATCTCCTTGCGTGTCCCAACTGGAAAAGAAAAGGAATAAAAGAAAAGAAATAAAAGACATCAAGGAGCCACAAGAAAAAAAAGTGAGAAAAGCAGAAGGAGCTACAAGAAAACAAAAAATAATGAGAAAACCAGAAAAACCAGTTTTCTGTGCACAATTCATAAACATTCAGACATATTAAAGATCATGGTCATGAATTAATACTGTTGATTTAATAATAAAATTAATTAAAAATGAAATTAATTACCTGCGGATTCCTACTGTGCATGTCTTGCGATGCCATGGATCATGTAATGAGACATATATGTTTAACTACCATCCTAATGAATGCAATAACTAGGTTGCATCTAGACAACATGTGCTTGAAGTGCTTAATCTAGCTGGGCATTTTAATCTTCTCCTATGCATGACAAACTAAGAACTAACTCTGACCAAGTCAATCTCATGCAATTCCATCAGAGATGTTCTCTGTTGATCTGACAACTTTGATATTTATGCAAGAGAATGCATACGAAGATTTGTGTATATGACATGTAATACATATGCATATAAATATGCAATTATACATATTATATATATATAGTTATATACACACACAAACAAGTCATACATACATCTATACACATCACATACATACACACACAAATACACACATACATACAAGAGGTATGTATATTAAATCCTCCATAATCTCTTGAAATTTCAGCCCTACTTTTAAGATAGAAGAACAACCAGGGCTGTACTGGTAAATTTTGAGGTGAGTACACGCTGATCTAGGGAAAATTCCGAGCCCTCGGGAAAATTTCGTCCATTTTGCCGTCCAAAAAATCTGATGACCTTTTTTTTAGTCATCTGGCCAACAAAATCTTGGGAAATTTCGTCCATTTTGCAGTCTGAAAAATCTGATGACCTTTTTTTTTTAGTCATCCGGCCAAAAAAAACATCTTAAACAGCCATGTGCGCCTGATTTACTAGCGTGTACGGTGTACCCTGCTTTTTACCCACGTATACCCTACTTTTCTGGAGGTGAGTATACGATGCCGTTTTTCGCCGGAGGTGAGTATACGCTGTATACCCGCATATACCCTCGTGTACAGCCCTGAGAACAACAGACACCATGTATTACAGGAGGTCATCATACAACAAAACACAGAATAAAAAACAATTTGTTGATGAGGAGGCTAACAACCATGTAAGAAAAGACACAATATTTATGCAAACGGTAATGTTGTTGGGTATGCCAATCATGTTGGAGGGGGGGGTGGTTGAAATACCATGGCTTCGATGCCTCTGCCTGGTCAGTCTGGAGCTTCTCTCCTCCGTCCACTTCCATCGTGCAGTAGACAATCTTATTAGGTGGCAGCGACTTCAGGCCTTTCACCTCCATCACGATTACCTGCAGAAAGCAAGCACACTCGTTATGTATTGTTATGTATTGTTATGTATTGTTATGTATTGTTATGTATTGTCATGTATTGTTATGTATTGTTATGTATTGCAATGTATTGTTATGTATTGTTATGTATTGCTATGTATCATTATGTATTGTTATGTATCGTTATGTCTTGCTATGTATTGTTATGTATTGTTATGTATCGTTATGTATTGTTATGTATCGTTATGTATCGTTATGTATCGTTATGTATTGTGATGTATCATTATGTACACTCATTATCCCAGACACAATCATAAACATGTGCGCACAGGCGGAAGCAGCGGCATATGTAGGACCTGGATTCATTCCATGGAAAACCGGATGCAGCTGCCATCGCTGCTGCTGCTGTTGCTAATTGTTGACATGTACATTGTACACACTTGTATGAACACGTGAACAGGTAGGTGCATAATACACAAGAGTCTTCGAGTGGCATCTACCGTCAATTGCAGATAAGTTCTATAACAAATCTAACCTCTCCTGACAAATGCATATCCTGCACAGACCTGCTGACCTGAGGCATATCGTCGTCAAGTGACATGCACAAAGTGATCACGAACAACATACAACATACTATTATCAGATATCAAATCTTACACCTGCAAACAAAGACACAGACAGAGAGAGATAGACAGAGAGACAGGCTGACAGATATGGAAGAGAGACACAGAGATAGACAGAGAGACAAACATAGAGACAGACAGGGTCAGTTCAACTAATTGGAACTCGGTCACTTTAGCCGAAATTGAGAGCGCTCATAGACAGCAACCGAAGAAGAAGGGGCGCTGACTAAATCCTCGTAATGATGCATGAATGAATAAAAATGAAGCTAATAATATAACTATGAAAATATGTGGCATTGGCCAGGAACAGACCACTTGTCGAGAATGCATGTAACATTTTCCATACACACATATTTTAAGCAAATCAGCTACAAATATTAGACCGTTCGGACAAAAACCGTACGCAGTCTTTGGGTATAAATCGTCTGGCGAGAAAGTGCATAAAAAATTAATTCTGTCTCTACTCTGTGCGCTAATACCTAAATCTGACCTTAATACATCATGTGGCATAATACAGTTTGCAGTACGGCAAGTCCAAGCTGCAGACGCATTTGATGCAAAAATCAATATTCATGGTCTTACGAAAAAGCCACTTTACGGCTGAATAGGTAGCAGACAAGTGGGGTCATTTTCTCAGCTGAGGTCATATATTTCAACGTTGGGTGAAAAAATAGTCAGCAACCACTGAACCAGTATAAGCAAAAGTCTTAGGGCCATCCATAAATTATGTCATGCAATGTACGGCATTATTGGCCCCTTCCCTTTCGACCTTTCGTCATGCATCAACCCAAAAGTCATTTTATATCTAGTAAGGGACCGTCACAAATCATCATAGATGTGTGACCCCTTACCCCGCTAGGTGCATGACGTCATATATGGACGGTCCCTCAATTGACATTGTAAAAAATTCAATAAAATTGCTTTGATGTTACGATTACCATTGCGATCTTGTGCCGTGTAACATGTTACATGGCTTTTCCAGGCCATAGTGCTACTTCCGAGGCAATATTAAAAATAAAACAATAAATTTAGAAATCACGATGCACATCATCAACTCCTCTGTCAGAAAAAATTAGAGAAGCGTAACAATGATCAGAAGCAATTTGACTGACCAGGTGCTAAGATAGGAGACAGGCAACCACAGGCAGGCAGGCAGGCAGGTAGGCAGGCAGGCAGGCTGGTAGGCAGGCAAGCAGGCCTAAGGAAGGGATGAGAGAAGAGAGTAGGCAGGCAGGCAGGCAGGCAGGCAGGCAGGCAGGCAGGCAGGCAGACAAGTAGGCAGAAGGAAGGGATGAGAAAAGAGAGTAGGCAGGCAGGCAGGCAATGAGGGAAGCAGGTGGTGTTAATTACCTCGAGGGCGAAGACAAGTACAACGTCGAGCTTTGAAAGTGCTGGTTCATTGTCCTCCGAAACATCGAGCTTTGCCACTCCTGAATAGACGTTGTGTGGGTTGTGAGGCCTTTGGAGAAAAAAAACAGAATGTATCAGTCAACTGCGCTCCACATTTAATCTACTCGTAACGTTGAATTGCATGCGCAATAGTCAAGTGTTAGCATGTTGGATTGTCAACTGTCAAATCCATGCCAGAGCAGAAATGTTTCTGAGATCTCTGCTCCACCTGCTTTCCTAGTTAACCCAGCAATGACGAGTGAACCAAACAAGCGACATGCATATACTGTTGATGGCAGAGGAGAGGACTGGTCATCCACCCTCATATGCCAAGTATAAGAAAATTTAAGGCACTAACACTTCGTATGTATGTATGTATGTATGTATGTTCTTATGTACGTATGTACGAATGTATGCATGTACCTAATCTAATCTAATAAAGCATTTGTAAAGCGGTTCTCACAGCAGAGCTATTCAGAAGCGCTCTCAGCGTGACAGGCCAATGAAAAGAGAAATGTCTTCAAGCAGCGAAAAGATGCAGGTGAGTTTCCTACAACAATCCTGCCACGAATTTCAGAACGAAGGTGATTCCAAATTAAAGGACCAACAATAGCAAAAGCCCGATGTTGGGTTAATGAGGTTCGTGATGATGTATGTATGTATGTATGCGCACTTGTTACCCATGACTGAACGTCAGGCCAGTTTAAGGAGTTGCATGAAAATTGTAGTTTACTCATGAATGAGTGACACAATGTTTACATGACTCAATTCAAACGTTGTATAATATAACAATAATAACGATCTTCGTTTTACGATCAAACTGACACAACAAAGAACGATGATCACAATTCGAAGTATGACAGACAGGGATGGTCACAAGTTATTACAGTAGTTCAACACTACTACTCAATTTTACCAGTTGACACTGATTGGAAGGTTGAGTGAACCTTTGGGAGGTTGGGGGAAGCGAAACCATATCCGTGTACTCGGCGTTCCAGAGTGCTAATCATAACCCGAAACCCTCCCCATCAATTTGTTTGTTTGTATGTGCACTTGTTATAGCGCCCCTTCAAGTTCTCTACTCAGAGGCGCTCCCGACTACAGAGCGGACACTGCATCAAAGTTTCACGCCGAAGCGCTGAGTAATTGCAAGTGAAAGACTTTCCCAAGGTCCCTACGCCACGACTTGAGGTTGTTCAAACCTGCAACCCTTCGGCTGCAAGGCAACGAACATACGGGTCCCTACACCACCGCGCCCACGCCAGTGCATTAGCGTAATCTGCTTCGTAAACTTGACACAACACAACCTTTTTGTAAATTCATTCTCTGCATCGTTTAGCATTTAAATGACAAGCTGCACTGGTTCCCCAGTTGCCTTAGTAATGTCAGTGCTCAGACAGTCTGTCGATCTAAAGAGTTCTTCGATAGTACGGGTATCATCACATTTTAGGTGATGCCCATATTTAAAAACACATATTTTATAGAACATCTCGCACTAGCTGCACTGCAGGTTTCACACTTGTGACAGGTTATTATTCATAGATTTAGCATGAATGTGTTGTCACCACTACAATACCTCTGCACTCAACGTATTGAATTTTAAAATGGTCTGACAAATCAAAAGCACAATACTTTTAGAAAACGTCATCAATTACTGGCACATGGGGTACCACTGACACTGGCTTATTAATGTGACATATCTCTTGACACAAGAATTCTGACAGACAGGTAGACATCAAACACTTTAGCAACCAGACAGACATGCATAATGGAAAAAAGTGGCAGACATACAGATATGCATAATGGAAAAAGTGACAGACACATAGTCATGATGAATGGAAAACTAAAACAATTACTACGGAATGAACTGAAGAAAGCAGATGGAAGAATGGAGAGATACACTTGCGGACAGACAAGGAGTCATTAAGAAAGACAGAGAGAGAGACATAGGATTCCGGTTGGATGTCACAGACCACACATAGGGGGGGGTTGGGGATTTTCAAGCCTCTCATCATGCAGATCTGAAGGTGGAAATGCTTTTCTTAAAAAAAACACCAAAGCAAGTGGCCACCGCAAGACTGGCTTTGAAGGTCAAGGAAGACGATGACAGATTCATTATTTGCCTTGTCAACTACACATCTTGCAGACTTAAGCCCACAGCATATAAATGAAGTCTCTTCTGATCTAAAATAACTTCCGTAGAGTTGCTAAGACAAGAGAAATGAAATGAAGGTGAATGCCTCACCAACGACTAACTCAAACATGTTTGGTAACTGAACAATGACCTCCTTCGGACAACTCTTTTGGACAACCCTTCTGACTAGACAAAGCGCTTGTGAATAGGGTGGTGCAATGCACTTGGCTTTCAGTTGCTTTAGCAATTTTGAGATAATGATTTTAAAAAATGAAGGCCTGTGCCTGGTCGTCCAGAAAAAGACACAAAACAGATAAAGGTTCTCATCTTATCCTTTACCAGTGGTGCAACCAGGGGGGTGCTGGGGGGTGCTTGAGCACCCCCCAGGGCAAAAAGGTGACCCACGCAATTTTTCCAAATCCGATGAGTTTTTTGCTGGGGGGGTAGGGGATCTTTCGCTCTTTTAGTATTTCATAGTCGGCATTGGCTTCGTGACTTCAGCGCTTACAATAATAGTTCTGAGCACCCCCCAGGAAAATGTTCTGGTTGCGCCCCTGTCCTTTACCACTCCAAAACACAAATTTATAACAAATGATGGTTCCTTCTGGTACTTTGATTTAAGATGAAAATCACAACAACAACAAAAAGAGCAACGCAACGTGACTAAATCAGATGCGTCTCCTCACTTGTTGTATCTCTTGAACTTCTGAAGCGAATACTTGGACTCGGCGCTGCCCTTCGTGACCGGGAGACTTTCGAGGTTGGCCATTAGCAGATTAATCGACGCCTTGAGTTCGTCGATGTACATTGATTCCATCTCCTTCACCACAAACCGCGGGTAGTTTCGCTTCTTCTGCAGATGAGACAACACACACATCGGCAAGGTCAGTGACAAGGGAGAACATGCAGCACTCGACAGAAATGGAGAGTGGTGATTTTCTTTTTTAAATTTAAAATTTATATTGGATTTGGACTTTAGATTTTATGCTATTTTGAAAATTTTTGATATTGATTGGATATAGAAATGATGTACGTTTGTTTATTATATCTTGTATGTGCACCAAAATGCGGATAGCAATTGGTATATTAAAGAATATTCTTAGTTTATCTTATCTTTTAAGGCCATGATGTCTGCTATGCACAGCCAATTGTGCATTTTTATCATTCACCTTTAATGAAATACTCTAGATTACGTAAAACATACAAGTGGCCTTGTAGGCCTGTATCTGGGATAAAGCATAAATGCAGCTGACATTATTACTACCGATCATGCTTCAGATTCAAATATATTTTATTATACCTAGGCCAGACAGGAAACAGAGTCAATTACTTAGTTTTGCAATAGGAGTAATAATGACAAAAGTGATACTCTACATGTAGATACTACTGCGTATTATCTGAGCAAGTTTCCGGCAGAAATTTCTGTCAAGATTTAGGTTCCAACTGCACACCCCAGTGATGTAATATAATTTAATGTAATGTATGTATGAAATAGACAAGTCTGGAGAAGTCATGTGGGAGCCTCATCGTCGTCGCACGACTGACGGAAGAGAGCAAAGAAAGAAAGAAAGATGTATAAAATTTCTCAGTACCTACAAAATGCTTGCCAGAGAGAGATTGGCTATTCACTGGAGCTACATCAAATCAAGTCCACAATAGCCAGGCTGCTCTATACATTCCGATGTCAGGTTAAAACCTGATGAGGTCAAGCTGAGGAGACATTATGGTGATATTTGGTGATGATGGCGATTGTGTGCTGGTGCAGGTGTAGAATCAGGATAAGATAGTCTGAAGAAACAGGTTTTTCAGACGTGAGTAGAAAGTACTTAGCAGTTCAAGGCGAGTGAAGTCGGAGGAGAGGCGAAATGAGGCCGAGAGATAAGAGGATGAGAAATAGGTAACATCAGCTATAATGTGTACACTGACCGCACACTCTCTTAGGTCACAAGTGAGAGGACTGGCCACCTGCCGGCCTACGCATGCCGAGGCTAAGAAAGCAAGGCATTAACATTTTAATCTCATGGTTACTTTTGGGGCTAGCTTAAGGGACTGCACCTCCACTTGAGGTCACTCAGCAGTGGTAATCCTACAACAACAGTATTGTATAGATCATCTACCCACCATGATGACCACAAACCACCACTATCACCCACAAACAACCAGGCCTCACTCACCACCCCCTACCACTACCAGCAGAACACTCAAGACAAATACCATAAAGACAAGCATGACCGTTTATCGACATTCGACACCCTACACATTACCTGCTGGAACCACAGCAGATTAACAAGGTAAGATGCGGTTACCTTGGTCATTTCCTCAGCAGCATGGAGACGTCCATCGAGCTCCCTTCTCACTTGGGCCGCTTGTTCATCGGCATTATCCAACTGCAAAGACAACAGGATAGAAGCTACAAAAGTCAGATCTATAACGGAAAAAAATTCTATATATTTTATTCATAGCCTGAGTGACAAACCACAATCAGTGACAATAGAAAAGAATAATAAGTTAAAAAAAGAGTTAGCCAGAAGTTATGGTCTGTAAAGTAACCTAGGTATGTATAGTTTTGTGTCATCTTTATCAAGAAGTTTAAAATATTGCGGCCTGGGTTGCAGACCATAAGGGCACTTAACTATGGAAGGGAAGAAACTTCCTAGAACATGTAAATCATTGTAAATCTTTGAGCTCAGGACCACCCTGCTGAGAAGTGTCTAGGCTGGCAGGTAAAGTAAACAATTGTGTTTCCTTTACATTACTTACTTTTCATAGATCATCATCATCAGTTCGTGTCACTTGCCAAATATTAATTAATCTCGATTCCATTCTGTCATTTATCAGATTTAGTGCCATCACATGTTTAGACCAAATCAGGTCAAGTATTCATCTTTTACTGTCCATCCAGCACAGTCATTCTTTTATAGTATTGCTTTGTTTTTCTTCATGCCTTGCATCCTAATTTACATACCAAATTCAAGCACGTGCAATAATATGCTACAAAACACATACATGAACACATAATTATTACATACACATAACAATAACTATAAAATACACACACTCATAACATACATGCACACACAACAGTCACAACACATAATATATGCTGATGTATTTATAGATAGCCTACATTCAAATGAAACAATTGTGTTGAGACTATGGATATAAATCTGAAAACGAATCCATAATGTGCGTGTGTGTGGGGGAGGCCAGCAGTGCCACATTTGAGCAAACATGGAAGCTCAAACAGCCATAAATGGTGAATCAATATATGGCAATCTGGACGAAAGTGCATTCATACACAAATTGCCAGACAAAATATGCAACAATACATAGAAATAAGTATGCATGCACATACACCTTCCTGCAAAAACCGTATCCATAGACTGGAAGGATATAAGCTGCACACTCACTGTGGATTCACAAACATGACTCTAACAGAAAAATGGTGGAACTAAGGTCGACTGGAACTGTTAGCAAATTGGGGTGGGGAGATGGTTGAATGGCAACACGCTGGCATGCAGATCAGAAGGAAGCGGGTTCAAACGCCGCCGGCCCCAAGGTCGACTGAGCCTTCCAGTCCCTAAGGGTGGCGACTGTAAAATGAGAAGTAGGACAGATAGGCGCATTGCTAACTTTGTAATATTTTTGTTCTTAATGACACTTAACATCAAACAGACCAGCGCAGAGAGCTCCTCTGAGTAGGTTTCTTGAAGAGGCGCTACATATATTTTCGGAATGAATGAATGAATTGCATTCAACTCCTGTTACCATCTGTTACTACTTTGCCATGTAATCTGATTGCATACTAGTCATTTTGTATTAATAAAGTCTAAAGTCTAAACAGTCTCCAATAACATTAAAGCACATAGCTTGAAAGCAGAATTTATGCAAAATGAACCAGGCTGGTGATTTATGATGACTGGTTGGGTTACTGCAGGGACATTGCAACTATAGCGTTTTTGAGGCATTTTCCAACATGAGAAACTCGTTGTATGCTGCATCCTCACTATAAAATGTCTTACTAAAGACTAGTCCTGCCCTTGATAATTAAATAGTTATTAATAAGGATTGCTAAATTTTGCCCTGAATATGCTACGATATATGTAATTCAGTAATAGGTGTATGCACATACTACAGTTTGGGAAAATGCATTTCCATTTTGAAAATATACAATGCCTTTATTTCATATATTGAAATACTCCAAAACAGAGTTTTTAAGTACCAGTACTTAATTTTACCAGAAATACTTCAAGATACTTTTCACACAACATAGTTAATTACCTGTGGGAGATGATACACTGAAACTGACATCCAGAATATTATTTAAAATTCTGTTACATATCAGCAAAATAGGCAACAATTCAAATACAGAATATGTTCAATGTATGCATTGCAAATTTTCTCAGACTCAAACTACAATTTTCGAAACAGTATGCTGAGCCAACAAATAAGTTTTTACAATTAATTACAGTAGCTTTTCATCACTTCACTGACACCATAGTGCTGCTCTGACATAACATTGAATTAGCCAATTTTAAGCCATCAGTCTGTTGTCGGTGAAAACCTGTGGTCAGCCGATGAAAAATTCACACTGTACAAAACAGGAGTTAAATTACGAAATATTTAGATTCGAAAAGACAGCTGTGCACTGGTAATGTGACAGCTAAAACAGACTAAGAAACAACCCAGCAACAGAAGATGATTTCTGGGTCAACCAAAAACCTGTGGAAAAACTGAGCACTGGGTTCTAATGCAGTTAGTATATAGCAGGAATGACGGCAGACTTGAAAGGAAAGTAACTCCATGTACTTGATATTTAGCATTTACAAAAGCAGGTATAAAAGCAGGTATAAAAAAATAAAGGCGAAAACACCGTGCTATGTCAGTGAAGAACTATTAATACATTACTAAATTTTAAATTTTAAATTAATAACAATTACAACCAAAAGCATACATAAAAAACCCAGAAAAGCAGCATCAGGAAAGGATAACTGTGCCTTGTTTCCCTTGTATATAGATAGCCAAAGTGTAAGCCTACAATGATTCAGTGCACTTCATAGTACAGAGGAATGACAATTCTTTTAGGAATCTGGTGTTCACAGAGGCATAGGAAACAATTTCTGTTAACGATGAGACCTGCCTTCCTGCTCGTGAGCCTGCTCCTTCCCCAAGTGACAATCAGACGACCAACATTTATGATTCCCCAATGCTCTGCCCTCGTACATCGACAGTAATCTCGATCAAACAGAAGCACAAGTACAGGTTTCGGCGGCCATCAAATTCCACTGGGTCGATAATAAGAATTGATTCTGCGAGACATGTCTGCCAAGTCTGCGTAGGAGGTCTAAGCGAAGTGGATGTGGCCACCAGATTTCGCGGATAACGTAATCCGATTTCTGCTCGCAAATTCTCAGGCACATGGATAGACGACGCTGTGGCACAGAACGCACTGCTATATATCATGTGCATTTGTATGTATATGACGACAAATTCCCAAAGAACGAATTCAAGTCGGACGGAAATCAGTTTCTGGCTCATTTGCCTGCAAAGCATCGGACATAAATGGAACATGGAAAGTTGGAGACATATTTTATGGAAAGTATCGTAAACTACGATTTATTTGCTACATGCCTCTGCCCTGAGGCCCTTTAACGTCAGACTGTGGTAGTCCTCTTTTAAATCATTCTTAATAGAGTTCAAAGCATGACACGTATTCATCAATATCTTCAAAGCATAAACGTGTGTAAAACACATTTATTGTTTCCGCTACTGCATAATGCATACTCGTGTTTAGACATGTTGCATAGTGCATGTTCATATTGGATGATAGCAGACTGTAGTTCCTAGAATATAAACGCTTCTGAAAGGCTCTTGCTGCGAGAAGCGCTTTATATATGGTCAGATAAGATAAGATAAGATAAATGGTTCTCATTGCTGAGAAGCTTTCATGCGAGGAAACTGCAAAAAAATAAGATTTTCAATAACAGAAGTCTCCATGATTCCATCTCCGTCTTCCCACAAAAGAATATTCTGACAAGACGTACAACTTCTTCCTCGCTGCCACATCTGCAAGGAAGGAACCGCAGACAAAGGGAAGCAGCGAATAAGACAGGAGGACGTGACTGGAACATTTGACTCTGATAGAGCAAGGCTCTTTTCTGAATTTTTTACAGTATCCATCAAATCCAAACGACGAACGCTCCAAACGTCTCTGCATTATTTACAGGCTTCGCAATAATGAGACGGGTGGGGGATTTCTCAGGCTGTCGTTCGCTTATCAGCCTCGTCATCCATCCTTTGAAAATCTAATTCGTTGGTGCCTCGCTCGCTGGCTTCGTCCGTGCACTGACGCATCTTGAGGTATGGAATAGAATTTATGAGCACCATATTTTTAAGTGCTCTGTGCGATGGAATATAAGGTTCGGCTGAAAATACAGCACAACAGGCCGCTTGATTGGCTGCTGCCATTCATTTGGTTTACACCATATGAGAGAGGTACAGAGGAATACAGAAGGATCTTAACGCGTCAAAAACAACGCCAACAGTGTAAAAGTTTAAATGTATAATATTTTGGACAATAAATGTAATTGAGGTAATTCCCACCAGAAGACTGCATAATTTAACCATTTATGTATGAATGCGATTTATTTATAATTTTGTATGTCTTTCAAGAATGTTTAGGAAAAGGCTGAAACACAGCTATCCAATCAACCTAAAGAGGTGAAGCAACATTTTCCACTAGATACATTTTCGCAACTAGATACATAATAAATACATTAAAAAATGCATAAATTATCATAAACAGCAGATCAGCAGGTATTCAAAGTAACGGGTACCTTCCTACATTGGGTCTTCGTTTTGACTTTCGAGACATTAATTTTTTAAAGTGATCAGCCAGCAAGGAATTCCAGAATGACAGGACATAGTTCTTCGCACCTCTGTCTATATATCAACGGACTCAATTCAGAATCTCTTGGATTTGGCAAGGTCAACAGCAGTTGCACCAAGTCGAGGGAAACGCACGGTCATTTATCTAAGCACGACTAGTAACTGAAGGCTAGGTCTCCTGGTCAGTTCTGGAGTTTTGCAGCAATGATAGGTTAAGCTGCTTGGAGCATACAGAACTTCAATACTTGTAGGTGTACCGTGTAGTCACTAAGCACTCCCACCAACTGACACCCTCACAACTTATTATTGCTAACCAAAGATAACAAATTACTCATCCAACTACAAAGTTACAGGTGGTTGAACAATGTAATGTAAAAGTAGCAGATAATGTGAATATCACATTTTAAGAGTTCTTCCCAGAGATGCTGCAAATGTAAAGTTGTATCAGTCATACAAAAAAGGTGCTTTTCTAATATCCAGGAGGAAAATGCAATGCAGTCAGAAAAAATTGGATGGAACAAAATGCAGTACCATACTTCTAAGTAATTGTTCAGAAATGATGATCCAACAGTAGAGAAGCCGAACATGCACATATCGCAGTATGTATGTATCTATCTACGAGTACTTCTTATGGCGCCCCTTTAAAAGATCTACTCAGAGACGCTCCTGACTACAGCGCAAACACTGAATCTGAGTTTCGCAATGAAGCGCATGAGCAATTGCAAATGAAGGACTTACCCAGGATCCCTATGCGGCAGCACGAGCTGGATTCGAACCCGCATCTAGCCGACTCCAAGGTACCAAAAAATACCCGTACACCACCACGCCCCACATATCTGCATGCAACGATTTATGTAGCACCTTACAAGAACTTTCACGAAGGCGTTAAATGTAGATCTAAAGAGAAGTGACATTTGGAAATGCTGAAAATGTTTCTTGAGGTGCACATGCAGTGCAATGTAATATGAATTGTTAATGGAAGACAGTTCCAGTACAAAGGTGCAGTGCTTGAGAAAGCATGCTGCACCCACACCGATGTACAGAAGCGTGGGACTCTCAAGTTCCCACAAGCTGCAGACGGTCATGACCTGGTTGGCTGGAGACGGGAGCACAGAACTCTCTGATGAACTCCATGCAAGGCTACATTGACCATACATGGATGGTGTATGAGAGCGTGGAACAATGAGATTGTTCTGCATCACAGAACACAGAATGAAGCATCCGGCGACTGTGCTGTGTGTTGAGACCGGAACACACAGCCCAACAACACAGCCCAATGATGTATTATGGAGCACACAACCTGACATGGCCCATCGCACAATCGCAAAGATCTTGCAGTGCAGCAAATGCAATCAACAGCCAAAACAATTTAGATCATGTAGTAGATCAGGGGAGGATCCAGGGGGGCCAATCCGGCCATGGCCCCATTTGAAAATTGCATGGGACGTGGGCCCCCCATTTGGTTTCAACAAGCCATTAAATAAATGCAGCGGGAGAGAAAAGCAGGCTAACATTACTCCCAACTATAACTGACGACTAAAAAAAGGTCATCAACTATTTTGGTGGCTAAAATGGAAAATGGTGTATTTTTCCTGGAAATTGGGCGAATGACTAAAAAAAGGTCATCAGATTTCTAGGCGACGAAGAAGACGAAATTTTTTCCTCTGTCCCAACAACAAGACCGAAAATTTTGGCCCTCCCTTCGAAAATTTCTGTGTCCGCCCTTGGTAGATATATATGTGCGAAAAGAAAGTAGATAATTGGACAATAGGCGAGCAGCTGAGTTCTGAAATCAAAGGTAGCTGATCAACTAGTCAGATTGATTAGTGAAAATCCTGCTACACGGATAAATCTGCTATTTCCTTGCTCCTTAACCCTGTTGATCACCATCATGTGGCTTTTAACTGGATAAAGCCCAAACTTTAGATCTTCTCTAGAGCTAGCAACCCTTTAATTAATGTCTTGCTTATAAATCACCGGTTGTTCACAGCAAATCTCATTGATTTTCCAGTGCTTTGCCGGGGACCATTTCCCGTTGGGACGTGACTTTCGTTCACACCGGACGTCTGTTGTGCCGCCGCGATGACGGCGAAACGCCCAATGGATTGGGCCGGCGACGATGACCCTGGTCGGGGCCATGTTGACCGGGGCCATGTTGACCAAGGCCATGTTGGCCGGGGCCATGGTGGCCGGGGCCATGGTGGCCGGGGTCATGGTGGCCGGGGTCATGGTGTCCGGGGCCATGGTGGCCCGAGCCATGGTGGCCGGAGCCGTGGTGGCCGGGGTTGTGGCGGCAGGCACTCCTTTGATAAACGACAGATGATTATGCGGTGCATCGACGACGAGGCTCACGCGATGACAACGATCATCCGTCGTCTGCTGCGGCTAACAAAGACCAAACAATGAGGAGAAAGGACGCACGCAAATAGCCAGATAACTCAATACATGCACGGACTTTGGAGCAGCAGCAGCAGCAGCAGCAGCAGTCTAAGAGCAACGCTGGAAGAAGACCTGTCCACTGCCGACGACGGACGGACGGACGGACGACGGACGGACGGACGGACGGACGGTGGGAGAGAGGCACGCCAGGCCAGGCCAGGCGGGTGACCGGCCAGGAAATGCATCCATGGAGGGGGCAGGACGGACGGACGGTGGACAGACGGCGGCAGCTAGGTGGAACGGCGGTTGCGATAGGGAGGAATGGCATCCATGAACGAACGGACGGACGTACGTGTAGTAGTTTGTAGCACGATTCTTAAAGCTGTAGCGAGGCAATCTATAATATATTGGCATTGTTATCGCGAGAAACAGGCCATCTGCATTGCGGCAATGCAGATTCTACTCTGCAGCGTGGCTGTCTCCAAACAACAACAGTTCTTAAAGTGCTATACATAAATCATGCATTACTTCACATGTATACGCGTCATCGTCATTGTCTGATACAATCAATATACAATGCCAACGATCCATACATGCATGCATGCATGTATGGAGGTGGTGCGCCTCGTTTTACTTCCTCTGGGATTTCGCACAGCCTCTGCCAGATGGACATCAATAGGTCTAGCACTCTCATATTTCCCTCTGTCTGTCTCGATCTAGGTGCACTATCCTCCCAACTCAACCCAACTGGACTTATGTCAACCAATCACAATATCAACCTAAATTTAGTGCCCCAAAGTTACTAACCTAAGTTTAGTGCCCCAAAGCTACTCTTAGCCAACCTACTCCCCTCGCCAATGGCACTTGCAATGCAGCAGGAAGAGGTAAAGGCAAAGCCAGAAGTTCCAGGGTGACGGCACATTAATCTTCAGTTCATGGAAGTATTTTATTAGGATATCATCAAAAGTACAAATATTATCCATATTTTGCGGGACACCTGGGGACCAAGAGTGGAAAGTTTGTTACGGCTGCTGAGTCAGCTACCATCGTCTTAACAGCCCTTGACTCCTGCACTCATCTGCAAGTTATGTCGCATAATGTGCATCTTAGGAGAACTTACATTCATCATCATAATACAAATTCCGCTTGCAGTCTTCATGACAAATGTTGCATTTCTGCCAAACTATAAACAACTACACATATTCATGCTAACAAGAATTCATAATGTGGCCTTTATGGGCTACAACTTTATTGCAATACACTACGCTCTTTCCTCACAGATCGTGCTGACTGTATCATAGATGGCTGGGCTGGGAATACCTCTGAGTAGGCTTCTTGAGAGGCACTATATAACTTTTTCTGAATGAATGAATGAATTGTCATTCACAAACACTTGTGCCACATCACATTAGCTGATACATGATAATATAATAATAATAATAATAATAATAATAATAATAATAATAATAATAATAATAATAATAATAATAATACCTGGTAATAATAATAATAACAGTGCTCAATAATAATAATAATAATAATAATAATAATAATAATAATAATAATAATAATAATAATAATAATAATAACAACAATAATAATAATAATAATAATAATAATAATAATAACAATAATACCTGGTAATAATAATAATAACAGCAATAATAATAGTAATAACAATAAAATTATAATAATATTTAATAATAATAATAATAATAATAATAATAACAATAATAATAATAACACATGACATTAATAACACACACCACTGTGTCACCACAATGTGACCACATCATATTATTTTCCATCGTACCGACAAATCAACCGTTCCTTGGGTTAAGCACTTAAGAAGCATTATTCCAGCAAAAGCATCAAGTGTCATCAAGAGGCCAAGTGAAAAGGCTGCATTCACCGAATCCTATTAAAGCACTTGCTAGGCAGCAGCAGCAGCAGCAGCAGCAGCAGCAGCAGCAGCAGCAGCACCAGCAGCAGCAGCAGCAGCAACGTCAACACAAGTCCCACCTCATTACAGCACAGCACAGCCACATGGACTTCTGCAGATCAGCATGTGTACTTTTCAAATGCAGCCTAAATTCCATGTGTATACCTTGCTGCATGCTGGCACATTGTCCTTTTAACCCTTTATCTGTTCATTTTTAAATTTTAAGCCCGTTTTCAGGGGATATTCTTGGGGCAAATGGGTAAAGGATTAATTTGCAGTTCACAGGACATCATGATATGTAAACTGTAAGTAATGTATTGGCTGGTAGGAATACCATCCAGCACCTGGACCATAGAGGCTTATGGCATTGTTGTTCAAAATAATACTATGCATGATTAAGCGCCTTCGTGAGATTCTTGTTAAGGCGCTATATAAATGGTCATATACATATACAATGATGATTTCCTCTTACCTCAACTTGCATTTATGGCAAGGTAAGCGTAAGTTCAAAGTTCAGCTATACAGCTATTTTCTAGAACTTTGTCGCCAAATTGAAACGTCTTTCAATCAGAAAATCATAGTAAATCTTAGTCCAGTGGTGGTTGTGAACACATGCAGTTATTCTCCAAAGTGACATGCATAAAAAAATTTAAGCCACAAGGAATAAAGAGAATTGTCCAGGATTTTCAAACTTCAGAATACCTTTATGAGCAAAATACCTAAATCCTGTGCAAAATTCCATTGAGGGTATGTTAAAAATGATTAGCAGCACTTTTGGCGTGCACTTGTCGAAAGCTTTGCTACCCTGTCTCTGTCTAAACACTTGAAACAGAAGAACAGCCTAGCCTCCATTCATTCAAAACTGTATTAGAAAATCTTCAACTTAAAGTTTAAACTCTACTTTCACAAGCACCCCAAGAAAACATTCTCAACTCATATAATTCTTTAAGTTACATCAGATCCATTAAAAATTTGCCATATTTCAGTGCCTTTGCATTCCTGCATATACAGAAAGTGTTCAGATACAGAGGGTTTAACTTATTTTCACGCACCTATTTTCACATCTGAATGTTGTCCAGTCACTTATATGGCCAGCACAGCGTGGAAAGCTAAAGAGCATCCACACACTTCTTCTCCTACACTTTAACCCTTAACCAATCAAAGGGTAGTAAATGGCATGGGAAATCCTATACACTTGGTTGGCAGAGGTCAAGTACTGCAGATCAGTGCGCAAAGTGTGGAAAATAAGTGCCTGAACGCCCCTTACCTTTCCAAAAGAAGTGTCTGGACGCCCCATACCTTTCCAAAGGGAGTGCCTGGACACCCCTTACCTTTCCAGTCAGTGCTGGCCAGTAAGTTGCAGGAAGGCGTTCAGATTTTAAAATACGTGCATGGACGCCGTCCATGACCGTCCAGGCACACTTTAAGCCCTGCTGCAGATAAATACTTGCATACTGGTAAAAGTTTGCCTACTGTAATCCTAGACAATAGAAGTCGTGTCAATACTAGCCAACTGTGTGCACCGGTTCACATGCACATCTTACTGTCCAGCCATCCCATTGCCTCAGCAGCAGCAGCAGCAGCAGCAGCAGCAGCAGCAGCAGCAGCACATTCAATCAGTCAGCCAGATGACAACACGGCTTAGCCGATGCTTCTTATAGAGTCAGGGCCGCGGGCAGCACTCAGTTGCATAATGACATCATTATCACTACCACCACCACCACCATTACCATCATCATCACCATCATCAACATCAATCTCATCATCTTCTTCAACAACCTGACCGCCATCACTATCTTCACCATGATCATCACGATCATCATCATCATGATCATCATCATGATTATCATGATCACCACCACCATCATTACCATCACCATCACCATTGTCATCATCATCATCAACAACATCAATCTCATCATCTTTTTCAACCTGATCACCATCACTATCTTCACCATGATCATAATCATCATTATGATCATTATGATCACCATGATCATCATCGCCACCACCACCACTACAACCACCACCACCATCATCATCACCACCACCACCACCAGGAGTATCGTCATTGCAAGCAGCATACGAGTTCTGACAAAACAAACGAAAGCGGTAAATCAATGACAGATGGAATATTAACGGCCGTCGTGAGCATCTGGTGCATTCAACAAATCGAACTGACTTTCTTCTGTCCTAATTCGAAACGCCATTCAAACCAAACGCAACGCTTTTCTTAATCGAAATCACCTGCTTCATATACCGGCACGCACACATGTATTACTACACATATGTATTACTACACACATGTATTACCACACACATGTATTACTACACACATGGAGCGCGGTGGTGTAGTGGTGGCGTCGTTGCCTTGAAGCCGGAAGGTTCGAGGTTCGAATCCACCTCGCCGCGTAAGGACCTTCCCACTGCTCATCATCAAGTCCTTCACTCACAATTGCTCAGCGCTTCGGCGTGAAACTCCGATGCAGTGTCCGCTCTGCATTCGGGAGTGCCTCTGAGTAGAGAGAGATTGAAGGGGCGCTATAACAAGTGCACATACATACAAACACATGTATTACTACACACATGTATTACTACAGCTGAACAGCAGTGACTAAAACCCAGTGCAAAAAAGTCTTAATCTTTAATGACCAGTTGCATTGGCTCAACAGTCACGTTTAGAACACACTCATGGTCATGGTGGTGCACGGTGGTGTAGTGGGTATATTCGTTGCCTTGCTGCCGGAGGGTTGCAGGTTCGAATCCACCTCAAGTACTCCGATGCAGTGTCTGCGCTGCAGTCGGGAGCGCCTGTGAGGAGAGAGCTTGAAGGGGCGCTATATCAAGTGCACATACAAACAAACAGACACTCATCTTAAACGGGCTTAACAAAACCACACATGCATCGATTGATGTCAAACTGCCGCGGAACCTCTGGCCGATGCTCGTGGAACCATTGAACGCCGGTTGAAAATCACTGGTCAATCAATCAATCAATCAATTGTAATTTATGTAGCACCCGTTCAAGGTACCTACTCAGAGGCGCTCCCGACCGAGATCAAGCGAAAAAAAACAGTCTTCAACAGTTTGTGAAATTGAGAACAGCTTCGGAGGTGTTGCATAGTCAAGGGAAGTCCATTCCAGGTTGTTGAACCAACCACAGAGAATGAACGCCTCTGCATTGTTGCAGAGCGAGTGAAAGGAACCATTAAGTCACCATGGATATCCTGGTGTACAGTTGTGCAATTGAAAAAATTCAGAAGAACACAAATCACAAATCTAAACTACTAACAGAACAGACGGCCTGCAATACAGAGTGGCAACTTATAACAAAATTACGCTTAGTATAATGATTCCATAATCAATTACTTTAAAAGTAATTTCGGGATTTATGAACATCATCAGAATTAACAAAATAATGAAAAACACGATACCGGTAACTGTATAAGTTAACTGAGGTGTAGGTCGATACATGTATGACGTACCTGTAGAGCATTGTAGAGGATCTGATGTTCATACTTCTTGACGTTGAGAATGTTCTGAAACATGTCGTACAGCTGTTCCTTCGTCAGGATCATCTCCGACGTCGAGGCCACCATCCGCTGAGGCCGCTTGCGAGGATCCTCATCCCCACGGAAGATCTGATCGAACTTCGCCATCCACGAGCTGAGCACGGTCTCCTTGCTAAGGCCGTCGATTTCTGGAAGGCTCCGAACGCGCTTCTCGATGTTGTTCTTGAAGACCTCACGGAAGTCGTTGGCTGAACAACCGCCACTGCGGACGAGGGCCACGACACGATCGCTCTTAAGGAAGACCTCGTAGTAGCTCTGAACGGCATTCATGAATGCCTCGTCTGATGGAATGTTCAGTTCACCATTCAGGAATGCCTGGAAAATTCAATCGAGATGATGTTTCAATGTTGCATTACTTTAAAGTACTGTATTATTGTGATTATATCTTGAAATTACTATAGCGCCATTTCAAAAATAACAAATCTTAAGTGCTACCTTGATGATTGGCAATGCTAGTTTGACATTGTCTCCTTGGTTATGCTCCAGCCCATCTATGCACGCTATGCTGTCTAGTATCTGCTATCCTAGCTCGCAGAGCCTTTCGCTCTGCCTCTAGTGGGAAGCTGTTGGTCCCTCATGTTGGAACCTCAACCCGCCAGCGTCGTGCTTTTTCAGCTGTAGGTTCATCTTTCTGGAATAGTCTCCCGTTGGAGATTCGCCTGTTGCCTATAGGGTTGACTCACCAGTGTTTCACAGGCTGAGAGTGCCTCTGAGTGGGCTTCTTGAAAAGGCACTTAACAAATTCATGAAATGAATGAATGTATGAATGAATGAGAGAAAGTTCATCAGTACGCAAACAATACAAAGGAGTGGCACACGCACACACAAAAACAACACACACACACACACACACACACACACATGACCACACAAACACACGTACATGTCATACGTGCGCAAGTGATGCACACACACACACACACACACACACGCACTAATACACACAACCAGAAGAGACAGTGAGACAGAGAGACAGTGTGTGTGTGTGTGTGTGTGTGAGAGAGAGAGAGAGAGAGAGAGAGAGAGAGAGAGAGAGAGACAGACAGACAGACAGACAGACAGACAGAGATGGAGAGAGAGAGACAGTGAGACAGAGAGAGAGAGAGATAGATCAACCAAAGGATTGCAACTAGAGTGGACTAATGACTGTACGTGCACACATGTGTATTTGGCTATTTAGATTGCTACATATAGGGGGATCAGGGCAGAGGATAAACTGAATCCAGACTACACAAGGTCCTGAGGGCATAACTGGCTGATAGATGTATGTATGCACAGCATGTGAATGCATGTGTAAACTGTGTATTGCAATTTAGATATTGCCTTTTTAGAATCACACAATTATATGCATACTTAAGCAAGATAAGCATGGCTATCTAACGGTTTTAAAAAGTCAAAATTGAATATTGTATTGTATTGTATTTATAAATTTATAAAGCGCCTCTCACAGTGCACACCAATCAGAGGCGCTCCCAGTACGTTAGACCAAGAGAGACAGGAGGAAAAAAAAGTAGTCTTGAGACACCGAAAAGAGGCATTAGGCCCACCAGTTAATATGGAGGAACGCATTGAAGGAGGAAGCTGGTTCCACAATGCCGGGCCAATGAGTTCAAAACACTTCCTGAGCAATCTTTTGTACACTACGTATTTTCAGGGGAAGCTGGTCCAACACACACCACACCAGAGAACAGGACGGCCTAGCATCGTGCAGACATGAGTGCAGGACAAACAAGTCCTTTATATGGATGGTCACACAATGATCATCGATTCAGCCGACTAAAGACAGGAAAGCATGCAAATCCCCTTGATGCATAATGGAGCAACACTGACTAACAAAGCTTGTACCATGAAATATTGAGATTTTCCCTCTGTGTAACACGTTAGCACATCCAGTGCACAATAACACATTTACATCTGCGTCCTGATATCCTTTCATAAGTCAAACCATGTACATGATCGGGTCCTTTGTCCAAACCCAGATAATATATAATCCCTATTCACCACAGAATCTCTCATACAGTGCAGTGATCTGTTGGCTTTGCATGGGCTTGTAAATACAGAGGCAACTGATCATAGAGCTAAGGTCAGTTATGACATTGTAACTGAGCATATAGGGAAAAGTTACGCTTGCAAAAGTCATGAAACACGGAATTCAAGGATGAATACATGAAGAACCAGCAAATGATCACAATGTAATGTAAATCTTTTAAAATTTCTCAGCACCTAAAAAAGACACGTCAGGCAGACCAGCTTATTCACTGGTGGTGCTATATCAAATCAAGTCAGTAATACAGCATAGTCAAACTGCCTTGTTCTTTCTGGTGCCAGGTCAAATTCATGTCAAGAAGATAGCATAGTGCTACAGTGGCATAGTGCTACAGTGTCTCAGTAAGGTTGGTGGATGTAGGATGACAAGTACGATGAGGCAAGGTATGGTATACATGGACCTTAATGGTAGGTGATCCTACAAGACTTCTTGTAACAGATCAAAAAGCTTGAATGAGTTGAGGCAACTAACTTAAGAAAACTATTTAAAAGTTGGATGAGGCAGGAAAACCAAAACAGTGGTCGGACAGATGAATTGAGGTAACTGATGACAGAGACCTACATGTGTTCTATCCACATTATTGTCTCATTTACCAGACATTTTCAAATGCAGAGTTTTCTGATCCCTATCAGAATTTTTATTTTGTATTCTATAACTTGACCAATACCGGTCAGAACCACACAAATATAAACATACAGATACACAGACAGCCAAGCAGACACATACATGTAGACAGACGCACACACACACACACACAAAAACACACTGCCTGTGCGTTTTGTTTGTAGGACAGAAATGAGGTGGCATGTCATTATGTATTGCAGGCTCTGCTTATTAAATAAAAGCTTTTAACCAAGTGATTTAATTTAACTTAAACATGCCAAGACAAAAGTTTATAGTTAAGCGTTGCAAGGAAACAACATGATTTCATCTTGATGTTCTACTGCTACATTAATTTTCAATCTTTTATTCAACACCTTGTGTAATTATTTCAGAAATTTTGTTTTGCACGTCAATATCATTTAATTAAAAAGTAAGATAATAGTCCTCCTGCACTGCATTTCTCTTTATCCTTGTCTGTCTTTCACTTCATTGTCACAAATACAAGCATATTCAATCTCCTAAGACAGCGGTTCCCAACCAGTGGCCCGCCAGGCCTCAAATAATGGTCCTCATATCTCAAACAATTAAAAAAATATATGAAAAAATTGACAATTTGGACAGGATAGAACACATAATTATTTTCTATAACAAATTATTTTTTTCGACAGCTATAAATGACATCAGATATTCTATTTTGAATCAATTATAACAATTTCATATGCTTTTAGTTAATTAAATTTTGAACTTGTGGCCCCCCTAATGTCCTTCAACTAAGAAAAGTGGCCCTCGTGTTCTCCAACTTAGAAAAAGTGGCCCTAAAGTCAAAAAAGGTTGGGAACCACTGTCCTAAGACCTCATATTGTCCTTTGGTGTATATACAAAAATAAAGTGTGTTTTTAGTTTTTATGTGCACTTTCCCATATTATTATTATAATTATTACAATTATTGTTATTATTACAAATAAATTTGTCAATCCAGTGAACAATTTAACATTATAAAGTCCTGGAATGCACACGGCATTCCCAAGTTGAATTGTTAGAGATTCTGAAAGAGATCTCCAGTTAAATGTGTTGCCTTTGTCAAGTTCTGTTTCAGCTCTGCCACAAAACCAATCCCTACATAATCAATATGTTCATTTGTCTTCATTTGACTGGCCAGCACAGAAGCACAAGTATAAGTATCTGCATGATCCTATACTTCACCCATCTCTGCCATTTCCCTACATGGAATGGACTTCCCCATCAGTTCGCTCCATCATCCTCTCTGGTATAGTCTTTCCTCATCTTTCTCTCGTTTCAAATTCTCTCAGGGTTGCACACACTGGGAGCGCTTCTAAAAGACTCCTGCTGTGAAAAGTACTTTATAAATGGTCAAAAACAAAACAATATACAATTCTTTCCCCAACAAGCGAATTCCACAGGGTTTGCTTTCTGTTAGTCTTAGGTTCACATCATAGTTTGTTTCTGGGATATAAAGTCCTATTGCAATGAACTCAAATCCAAATTTTATTTATAATTTAAATTGCCAATTGTTTACTGTGCAGCTGTTGTCTACATCCTTTGTGGAGATGCATTCTTTTCTGGCAGCCAGTGAACTCCCTAACCCCCTTGAAAGCTGAATTTTTATTACTCTGCACCCAACAGCAACTTGAATTTGAATTGCTTAAACCTTTTAAACTGGATACCTCTTTTGCATAAATGGTAGGACTATTTTTGAAGTAGTCATATGCGTATATGCAGGATATGAGCATGTTTATACATATTAACCCCATATCTTCATGGCAATCCCTGACATATGCATTTCCCAAGTTGTCTCGATTACTGTAACTTAATTCTTATTGGCATTGAGATTAAACATGCTGAAACTTCAGAGTTCAGAAGAATTTGGATACAGCCAAAACTAATTTTAAGATGCTGTAAAGAATTTTTGTGCTGGTCTATTGTTCAGCATAATTTTTTTTTAAATTGAGCTCCCACCATACTGGAACACCAGAAAACAAATCCTATCCTTTGCACACATAATAACTCAAAGGAGAAGGAAAAGGACGAGGAGAAAAAGGAGGAAGAGGAAGAAGTGATTCATGTGAAGTAGAAGAAGAAAGAGAAGGAGAATGGGAAAATGAAGTGGAAGACAAATAATGAAGAACTGCTCTAACAGACAACAGTAGCCTAAGTATCAACAAAGAAGCTTTGCAGGCACTGATAATTAATTTTCATCATCACTCTATCAACATCACTATGATGACACCCATGAAAATGATAATCAGTGAAATAATGATCATTGTAATCATGACCACTAGGCCTATCACCAGCCCTAAATTGATCTGTCATGTAACCACAAATACATCCACTGCAGTTACAATCAGTATAGTCAGTCCACAGTCAGTCAATCAGTAGTCAGTCAGGTATCAATCAATCAGTAAGTCAATCAAGATATTACTGAAATATGACAGTCAAGCAAGCAACCTACAATTCACCATATGTATCAACAATCAATTTTCAGCAAATTTAATAATTAGTCAATTAAGAAGTTCTACTTAGGCCTAACAACCGTTAACAATCATCACCATTCAATCACTCAATCAATATATGAAAGCTTCAGCTGCAGGTCATACCTGGAATCTTTCCTTGAGAGTTTGTAGCTGTTGTCGCGTCACTTTCGCCTGTCGTCTAGCCATATCCGTCGGTTGCTTTGCGTTGAACGGGTAAGCTACGCACCTCATCACGAACACGTACAGCTGGAGCCTCCTTTTCCGCTCCTCTTCCTCCTTTTCAGACTTCTCCGAGTCCTCCTTGTCCTTATCTGACGCCAAAGAGGGACTCGGACTCGACGGGCGGACGCTGTTGGACCTCGTCAGATTACCCCCGGGGCTATTACCATCCCCACTGCCGCCACCACTCGCCGCCGACAGGCTCATACTTCGCTGTTCCGCCGATGACTGGGGGACCGGCATTCCCAAACCGCCCGCAGCCCCACTGCCTGGGTAAGAGACGAACCCTATGCCCCCAACTAGTAAACCACCGGCGCCACCGACGCTCTGCATGCTATGCATACTCCCATGAGCTTCGGAACTCGACCCTCCACGGTCAGGCTCATCGGCCACGTCGGATTCCTCGCTTGAAGACGGGTCGATCATGGCGCCGATTAATTAGCAATATAAACTGACCAGTTTACGTTTCGTTTACTGAGAAATTAGCGACCGACATGATGTGTTTTAGGTGACACAATATTCTCGTCCACTCAAGACGATGGTGACAGCCATGACATACAGCGCTCGTCGAAATACCGTACAGCGCATGCGCCGGCCCACCAAACTGTATTTAAATATTAAATGGTGCATCGATTACATATCACGCAAGCCAACGCAGACCAATTTCTCTATATTACCAAGTAAGTAAGTAAGTTTGTCATTATCATACGTAACCAAACGTTAAAACTCCACACAATCATACAGTCAAGTATGATTACCGTCAAAGGGACAATTAGGAGAAGAAAATAATGTAAACAGTAAAGAAGGGCGAACGAAGCACGACAAACATCCTATAATCTTTAACTCATCAGAATAAAACCACTTATTAAGTTATTATATAGCCTATATATCGCGCTTCTGCGTAGTCCCTTTGAAGAAGCGCTATATAAATTCTTGAATGAATGAATATTTGTTTTTAAAAAGCACAACAGAAATTAAGCCACTATTCGGTGTAAAAAAGAAAATGGTGTTATGAAGAATATAAAACCATGTATAGGGCCTGCAATACATGCATATAATATCTAAAGCAGGCAATTCAAATCCTGAGTAAGAAAAAACAAATAACCTAAGGCATACATTCATTCGCATAGGCCTAATATTCATTCATTCCCAGAATTATATAGTGGCTCAAGAACTCATGCACCCAGAGGTGCTCCAAGCCACAGCCATAAAAGCAATATTTGAGCAAATTATAAAAAGCTGGCGAGTTAAACTATACGCATAATTATGACAGGCCATTCCAGATGGCGAGACCCTCAATCGCAAAGGCTTGGCCGTCTAATAAAAGTGCGAAGTCGCCGGACCAAAAACAACCCCTTCCCGAAGAGCGGAGAGTTCTACGGGCTGCGAGGTCAGAGACAGGTCGACAAAGATCAGACAAGTATGATGGAGCGTGACCAGGAAGGCACCGCCAAATTAGTGCAGCAACTCGGTAGGAGATGCGCTGAGAAACCACGATAAGATCTTACTATACGGGTAGATGGAAGGTAGGTGTCTACACTGGCAATTGAAGGTTGGGTCATGGTAGTCCTTGCCCGAAGAACTATAGGAGATCAAGGCGATCAGCAGATCGGAGAGGGCGAAAAGAGATTGCGTAGAGGGGTTTGTCCACGGGTTTGTGCATCAAGTGATTCAAGTCACAAAGATATTTAGGAGTTTGCCCATTTTGAGTTTACATGTAGGCCCATGTATGGTATATATATAAACACCCTATACAGTGGCGTAACAATAGGGTAGACTGGGTAGACAAAGTCTAGGGGCCCCCGAGTGTAGAGACCCCAGAGGGGCCCCCGAGTTCCTAGTTACGCCACTGTTATGAGTGATAATACATTTCAATATTCACATTTTGTCTAGGGGCCCCCGAGTTCCTAGTTACGCCACTGCCTATATATATATATAATTATATATATATTATAGCCATTAGCTGTGTTCTCACTGAATAGCCGCTAACTCTCTGCAATCTTACAGAGTGATTACATTGGGCGTGTGACGTGTCACTGTGACACGTCACATAATAAAATCCCCCCCGCTTTGCATCATTGAAGAGAAGATTCTATCTCTCGGCTTTTGATCCTACAGAGCAAGCTTTCAAGCAATGTGCAGTCGCCTACGCCCTACAGCTTGCCTACCATAACATTTGTGCTGCAGCTGAGAAAAAGTGGGGGCGGGAATTCCTTCACGTTCCCTCCCCAGGTTTAACAGTGGGGAGGGAATTCCCTCCATTCCCTCCCCGGTATTTACGGCCCTGATAGGCTATAGAACTATAGCTACGTATACGATGGCAGGGCGACAGATATATAATTAATCGAGAACAGTTAGAAACAAGACACGACGCAGAAAAGACAATTAACTGAACAAATAACTGCTAATCAAGTACTTTATTCCACAGTCGACTGAATGAAAATTGTTCCTCTCCACAATATAATGATAGATTTAACAAATCTGTTTATGTCTCGTAACGAAGAGTTTTCTGTCCGGTCGAATAATCGTCATTGTCGATCGAGTTGAAGTTGTCTTCCTTCTCTTGATGAGGCGGCTTCAAAGGTCCTCCACAATCTGGCTCAACGTCCACATTCTACCCTCTGTCCCTTCATCCCCATTCTCATCCCTCGGCTCAACAACGCACAACACATAATAATAAAAATAAATTTAAAATTAATAATAATGGGCTTGCGGGATATTAGCCTAATCCGCGCCAGGGGCCCTCCTGCCCTTGCAAGGAGCTTACGGGGTTTTAAACCACGCCAGAGGCCCGGCAGGTGCTAATACAAATAAACTACAAACACACAACAACAACAACAACAACAACAACAACAAAAACAACAGAGCCACACAGCCATCACTCATCACAATCCCACTCAGGCCATTCCCCTCTCACCGTTGCTCTCAGGCAGCCATGTTGCGGTTCCTAAAGCAACACAAAAAACCCACGACGATAATTAACAAATACAAGTACATGTTATAACATATAATGTAGGTCTACTACAAGTAGTATCATTATAGGAAGAACTAAAGTAGGAGGTCAATCTCGGCTGGGTAGTGTCTCGTTTGTTGGCTAATTGATCCACACCTACACTCTGACTCAGAGGTAAAATCTTGCAGCGAGGGAGTGGGGCTGATCATGCAATGTTGTGTCGAGGTTAAGAAACTGAAGTTACGAATACATTTTGTACTTCCACTTATGACCTTCGACCTCGCTGCAAGATCATGACTACCTCGATCTCGATGCTATAGTTGCCTAAGGAACTGCATGTTACTTAATCTCCTTTACTTAACAGTTTTTAAATCCTATCTTTCGCCTTTGCCTGTCCGTGACGGCAGCTGCAGCACGCAGGCCAGCATCATAGATCTATAACTTTAATTATAAGTATGTATGTATGTATGTATGTATGTATGTATGTATGTATGTATGTATGTATGTATGTATGTATGTATGTATGTATGTATGTATGTATGTATGTATGTATGTATGTATGTATGTGCACTTGTTATAGCTCCCCTTCAAGCTCTCTCTACTCAGAGGCGCTCCCGAATGCAGAGCGGACACTGCATCAGAGTTTCACGCCGAAGCGCTGAGCAATTGTGAGTGAAGGACTTGCCCAAGGTCCTTACGCGGCGAGGTGGATTCGAACCCCGAACCTTCCGGCTTCAAGGCGGCGAGGCCACCACTACACCACCGCGCCCCACAAAGTAGGGTCTAGTCTACTTGATCTAGGGTGTTATGATCCGGTGCTCACCGTGTTCTGCATAGCAACATTAGACCTAAGGTCTCGGCTGTTTAAAAAGTTGTTCTTCGTTTTCTTCATCGGAAAATATTATGTCAATTGATTAGGCCTACTATCTCCCATTATGTAGTTTTGCACTATAGACCATGTAGGCCTATCATTGTGTGAAATAATATTATTCTTACCTTTGATTTCAACTTTCTGTTGAACATTGGATTTCAGATCAAGATCGATCTTCGCTTTTATTATCACTCGTCTGTTTAGCTTAGGCCTACTTGTCGATTTGCATCTTCAAGTTGAACAATTCGATCTTGCATTAAACTTCGGGTTTCTGCTTTCTGACCGACGAATTTCGAAGATTTTCTATTCTAAAACGACAAAATTGTTTCGATCAGTCGATTAAATATTGGTCGATGTAGCCTATTCCAAGAAATTCTTACTTAGGCCTACATCGATATTTAGCCTCGGCTTGCATCAAAATTTCTGCGTCTTTTCATCGATGGCTTTTCAAACAGTTTAGGCATAGCCGCATAGGCCTGTCGATATTTATTACAGAGAAACAATGAATTAATTTTTTGCGAAGTAGTGCCAAATTAGCCTATAGGTATACGTCAACACGAATAGTTCTTACGTCAAACAATTATTTTATAACTTACCATTTTATGATGGATATTTAGAACCTCTGTTTCAAATGACGATTTCGTATCAATCGTTCAAACATTAGCCTATATAGAGCCTAAAAACATTTAGGGGCCTACTTCGATTTTCGTCTTCTAAAGTTAATTTAGGCTACTTTTTGCTGATGAAAATCGTCGATGATTTTCAGTTTAAAATGTCAATTAACGAGGATCATAAAAGTTAGTCTTAGGCCTACCGGTCGATTTTCGAAACGAATGAATTTCCTTTTCTTCTCATCGACGTTTTCTATGGTTTTCCGTTGTTCGAGTCGACTTTTCAATGACACAACGTGTCTTCGAAAGAATTCGAAGTTCTTTTTATCGAATTTTGTATTTCTGTTTCTTCTGATTGACGAATTTCGATAAGTTTCTCTTCGAAATGTCTCGCCATTAACCTATACATGGAGACTACGTCGGTTTTCGAAGTGAGCCTCAACCGACTGTTTCCATGTCAACAATCGTGACGTCATCGAAAAAACAATTGTGAGATGACGTGTTTATCGCAATTACGTCATAAGCCTAGGCCTGTTAGAGTTGTCGCCGTCGGTGATTCGCAGATATTAAGTAATTTGTTGCATTGTATTACATTCGTTGATTCATTACGGAGATTTATATAGCGCCTCTTCAAGGTCAGTGGCGTCGCTAGGGGGAGACTAGAGGCTAAGCCCCCATATAAAAGGCAACCCGGGCTAAGCCCCCCAAAAAGGTCCATTCGGTTTTTTACATGTAAAAGTGAAATATTCCCACGATAAGCTCGCCAAAAATGAAACACATAGGCCTACATGGGATTTCGGCCGGATGACTTAAAACAAGGTCGTCAGAAATTTTGGAGGATGAAAATGGAAGATTCCCTCCGCGAGGCTTCAGCCCCCCCCCCCCAACTGAAATCCTGGCTCCGCCACTGGATGTAGCTGTGAGAATGGATGTAGGGGACAGTGCAAATGTGTGAAATCTTCTCTGCCCTCTGCAGTGTACTGGTCTCTGTTTCTGTAGAGGCCTATATGCGACCGTGAATGATGTGGATGATGTTGTATAATTCTGTGACCAGTACTTTGTGTGGATATATTAGGCCCCCGAATGTGGACTCAACTATGTCACGATACACATTTACGAGAAAATCAGTAATATCTTGAATTGCAAATAGGCCTATTCCAAAACTTGTTTTATTGTCATATGAACATGAACACAATCAGAAGTTTCAGAAATAGTATGATGCAATAAACAGCTTGGATTATACTATATTTATACTTGACGCACCACGAGCCCACAACAGCTGATTTTCAAATAAGCAGGAATTTTTTTTACCTTACCGCACCATTGATGTCGCTGGCTGAGAATCTTGTGAGTAGGAACGTTTGTATTTAATTCCATTGTAATTCCTGCCATTAACTATGTATGTTTAGACACCAAGACGACAATAATTCTATGTGAACTGAAAGGCAGTGAAAGCTGATACATTGAAATATTCTTTTTTTTAGGTCGGCCAGTTTGAAATGGCCGCCATTGAAGTCCTGGTGAACATTTGCAATGGCTCTGTTGGAATCATCGCCCCAAACTATGTATGTTTAGACACCAAGATGACGATTCTAAGTGCACTGAAAACTGAAATAATTTGAAATCGGTAGCCTAAACCGGTCGGCCATTTTGAAAAATGGCTGCCATTGGGGCCAGAGGTAAAATCTGCAATGGCTCTATAGCCAAATATTTTTCTTATGACAGTTTCGTAGTATGTACCAAATTTCATGCTTGTATCACAAAGTGAACAATTTTTCACCAGGCGCTCTACTAAACATGTAGCCCATTTCACGCTGAACGGGGGAGACTTTATTTCGTGGATGGAGGAAATATTTTCAACCCGGGAGACTTTATTTCAGAATATACTTTCTGGGGGGCGAATTTTTCTGGAACAGATCCGCCGGAGGAGAATCTGTTTCAAAATAAAGTCTCCGGAGGAGACTTTTAGGGGGTAGACTCTGTCACGCGACACTGGCCTTGGCGGTAGTTGGGCGCAACGGGTAGACAAAGCTCACTACGGAACATTCGTCTACAAACGGGTCTACACGATTTTTAAGTCAGGTCAACGAACTTTTAAAGAAGAGAGGTGTTAGCCTAGAACACGTACGCGGGCACCGAAATAATAGCAGCGCTGCAGCAGCAGTGAATTCCCATTGCGCTGATAGGCAGTGATAGCCTAAAGGTTACAGCCCTACATCAACGAACACTAACTAGGCCTACGTTACTCTTGACCTTCGACATACACCATGACCCGAAATATTCCATTCATCACCGAAATCCGAGTCTGATTCTTTGCTTTGGTGAATTAAAGTTTGATAGGTCAATAGCCTAACCTAATAATAATAATAATAATAATAATAATAATAATAATAATAATAATAATAATAATAATAATAATAATAATAATAATAATAATAATAATAATAATAATAATAATAATAATAATGTATAATAATAATAATAATAATAATGATGAAATAATAATAATAATAATAATAATAATAATAATAATAATAATAATAATAATAATAATAATAATAATAATAATGTGGCGAAATTCGCCTTTGCAGCTGCCGCGGTCTTCTCCTCTTCCCCCCGCCGCCGCCGCCGCGGTCTTGTTTACGCGTTCGCCGGCATCGATTAGGCGGTCGCATCGCACCGTCGTTCGCACGTGCGCATTAAGTCCCCTGTCCGGGCCTGTGACGTAGAAGTTCCTCGGTCCGGGCCTGTGACGTAGAAAGTCCCCTTCCCCCCTCCTTCGCCTCCAAAGACCTCTGTCCGGGCCTCTGACGTCACGGTTTCCCCTTGTGCGCATGCGCGGATCTTGTAAGCTGAAGTCCCCCCTGTCCGGGCCTCTGACGTAGCAGTCCCCTTCCCCCCTCCTTCGCCTCCAAAGACCTGTCCGGGCCTCTGACGTAGTAGTCCCTCCCCTCCTCCGGCAAAGTCCTCCCTGTCTGGGCCTGTGACGTAGAAAGTCCCCCTGTCCGGGCCTGTGACGTCACGGTCCCCTCGGTCGGGTATATATAGGAGCGCGGTCTCCATGCATTAGCTCAGATGTCACCGGGAAGTCTGCGGGAGCTCCGTCCGTTTTAGAAGCGCAGGTGCAGTCGTCGTCGTGAGCAGCAGTCGTTGCGGCCGTCGGTCGCCGTCGTTGCGGTAGAGAAGGAGCGGTCGTCGTTGCAGCTGTCAGTCGCCAGGGGGAGCTGCCGTCGCCGTCGCCTTGTATCGGTCGTCGGAGCTCGCCGTTGCCGCCGCCGCAGTACGCCGCTGCCGCTGCCGGGGGTTCCTGCGTTTGTCGCAGTGGGGCGCTCTCGAAGTCCGCCATTGCGTGGGAGCCGCCATTTTGGGAAACGACCGTCCGCTACCAGGGTACGACTGTTGCGGGTATCACGTGGTTGCCTGTTGTGACGTGTGGAGTGTTGACAATACATCGTCTGAAAATACATCGTGTCTTCGGGTCTTCGTACGGTAGTGGGATCAACTGTTAAGCCCTTCGATAGACGACGGAGGCCGGACTTGCGCTCATACTGAGCGACACGCTTAGCCTTGCCACCTGGAGGCCGCGAGGCGGACGCGCCACCTCAGCATCCTCCTCCCCCCGTCCCGTTTCCGTCACACTGGTACCAGAAGTGGGGTACGCAGTTGTTCCAGCCGACGAATAGACGAGTCTACCGAAGATGATGGACGACGACGAGGTAACGTTCCGGCAGCCGAGACTTTTCGAGTTCAGCACACCTGCTGATGTCTCTCCGCCTGCTGTGGGAAGAACGACGATGGAGAAGCAGCCGAGCCGTGGCCGACTGATCGAGCTCATTTCTGACGATGGTGAGGAGCTGGTGGAGACGAGTCCCCGTGTGAAGACGGAGACAACGGATTCGTCGAAGGAGTTGTTGGAGAACTTCGGAAGTCTCCTGCGGAACCGACCGACGCCAATGAAGCCGGGTCGATTCGACGGGACTGGGTCCCTGGAATCCTTTCTAGTACAATTCGAGGTATGCGCTCGTCACAATCGATGGACAGACGCGGACAAAGTGGATCATCTACGCTGCGCGCTAGAGAAGGCTGCGACGCAACTTCTTTGGGATTTCGGCGCGCAAGCTGACGTAAGTTACGCCCAACTGGTGGAGCGTCTCCGACAGAGATATGGGACGGACGGACAAGCTGAGACGTTCCGTAGTCAGCTGTATTTTCGACGTCAAGGGGCCGGAGAAAGTTTGAGCGACTTATTACACGAGATTCGCAGACTCGTTGTATTGGCCTATCCTGTCCCGTCCAACGAGACGACGCAGATTATCGCAAGAGACTCGTTCCTGGAAGCTTTGCGAGACAGGGAGCTTTCGTTGAAAGTCAGGGAGCGTGAGCCGAAGACTCTGGATGAGGCTTATCGGACCGCTCTACGCTTAGAGGCCTACCAGAGAGCCTCTGAGAACGACGATCATCGGAGACCGTCGAATCGTGTCCGTGGAACGCAAGAAGTCGAGCCGACCGACCAGCTCCAGTCGACCCTGGACCGCTTCTTGACGACACAGCGTGACGATCAGCGTCGTTGGCAGCGAGAAATGGAGCGGAAGATGAACGAACAGTTCAGGGAGCTACGGAACCAGTCTACGATCGAAGACGATGGATCGAGACGAGATCAACGGCCTGGGGACCGCCGATTGGGAGATCGCCAGCCGGAGACTACGAGGAGAACCGTGACCTGTTATGGATGCGGTAGAGCCGGTCACGTGGTCCGAGATTGCCGTCAGCCGCGCCGTTTCCGGAACCGGCCGAGTGACGAGGAAACGACAGGAGGAGACGCAACCGCGCCATCGACATCCGTGGTGGTGAACCACACGACACGTCCGAAGCTGCCCGACCGCGCCAGCAGTAATGCCGTTTACGTTCGTGGAAGGATCAACGACCGACTGCAGATGTCTCTCATCGACACCGGATCCGAAGTGAGCCTGGTTCCGTCTTCAGCCGTTGAAGGGTTAGAACTCCGTTCTTGTACACGCTTGTTGATGGCTGCTAATGGCTCGAATATTAATGTTTTGGGCGAGGTCCGGTTACCCCTTAGATTTTGGGATGGTTTTGAGGTCCATGCTAACTTTTTAGTCTCTGACCAGATTTCCGAACCGATGTTAGGAATGGATTTCTTGAGGGAACAGCGTTGTCGCTTGAGTTTTGGTAACGGGGCTCTGTTTATTGGTCGCAAACGTGTCCCCCTGGTGAGAGGGAATGGCTCAATGTGGTGCCGGCGTGTAATGGTCGCCGAGGAAATAGAGTTACAGCCCAAATGCCAAAGTGAGGTGCCTGTGAAAACAGTATACGGAGATTTGACCTCGGTGGCTCCCGCGTGGATGACGGAGGCTCACGAGATCCGTCCTGGAGTTCACCTTGCCCGTGTAGTGTTAGGCGATAAGGCTAGCTCGCACGTGAGAATAGTGAACTTGAGTGATAGTCCGGTTAAGTTTAGCAAAGATACGTTCCTTGCAGGGTTGCACCCAGTGGAAGTTGAGCCGGTTAGGGTGGACGAAGGGAAGATTCGTAGGAGTAAAGACGCTTCGCCTAGTGAGTTGATGTTGGCCGATTTGCCGGAGGATGTGTCGCCGGAAATCAGGGAACGGTTGAAGAGCTTGTTAGTTAAGTACGGAGACGTATTTTCCGTTACTGACCGGGACATAGGAAAGACGTCGGTGAGCACCCATAAGATCGAGACAGGAGATGCCCATCCGGTGAGGCAACCGTTAGGAAGTCACCCGCTGCCGAATAGGATTGTTAATGATAGCCAGTTGGACATTATGCTTGTTGATGGAATTTTGGAACCAGCGGTTAGCGAGTATGTGCGTAGGACTAGGTGGAAAGTCCGACGCAGAGCCTTTAGGGTTGGTTGGTCGGGAACCGTAAAGAGGTTTAGTCAGCGATGCTCTCCCTCTGCCCAATACCACCGAAGTCAACCGCCCAGGCAGGGTCCCTTGAAACCCTTACCCTGTGGGAAGCCTTGGGAACGGTTTAGCGTGGATATTACTGGTCTCCACCCGCGTAGGCGTAGAATTTTGACGGTGATGGACGGGTTCGCTAAATTTGTAGAAGCCATTCCACTGGCTGATTATAAGGTTAATTCTGTGGCTTGGGTTGAGACAAGTTTTGGCGGGATCCTTTTTGGGGAAAATCATAAGCAGCCATCAGAGTGTGACATTGCCACTCGTCGCCTAACGAGTCCGCCGCTGCTGATGCTTCGTCGCCTGTGACTGTAGATTTCCAGGATGGCCGACCAAAGCGAATGGTCCGTCGTCCGGCTCGCCACGAATAGACGTTTATTGTGAAAAGAGACTTGAACTCTGAGACTTGTTGGTGCAATGGACTATGGACATTTTAGAACACTCAGGTTGAAGCGTTGTTTAATTGTACTTTGATATGTGTGGCCGTTGGCTATTTCTCATTGTTGAAACGTATATAACTCGTGCTTTTCTGTTAGTTAGGCCCGTTGGCCGTGTCTCGTTATGATGAGACTTAGCGTAAGGTGTTGTGGCCCGTTGGCCCAGTGTTGTGGATTCTACATGATGAACCGTGGACATTTCGTGGACATTAGTTCGTTTCTTCCTGTTCCGCTTTTGTTGTTACGACTTGTAAGTCGTTCGAGGGCAGAGTTGTTGCCATTGGCCCGTTGGCCGGTTACTGTATAACGCGGACGGTCTAGGGGGATCCTTGTTTTTGGGAGGGCCCGTGGGCCCTGGCCCTGGCCCTTCGAAATAAGGGACATTTCGAAATCGTGGTGGAAGGAGAGTGTGGCGAAATTCGCCTTTGCAGCTGCCGCGGTCTTCTCCTCTTCCCCCCGCCGCCGCCGCCGCGGTCTTGTTTACGCGTTCGCCGGCATCGATTAGGCGGTCGCATCAGGGCCGTCTTATGGTCATCGTAGGCCCTAGGCACTTTTGCATATTAATCTATTCGTAGGCCCCTAGGGTCTATTCAACTCAACTCTGTATTAATTCAAATTGTGACACATTTACATTATTTCCTAAAATTATGCTGAACCATGTTTGGTGAACGCATTCAGTTTTTATTTTAAATCTCAATCTACTTTTTGTAATATTTATTTTCGATATCCACTAAATGTAATATTTCCGATTTTTGACTTTCTGTTAGTGGCGTTTCGGTCGAAGTTCTAATGAAAAATCGCCATCGCTTTCTAAATTTTAATTTGTTAAATTATTAATACAAATTTCTTTAAAAAACATGTCTGATGGTTATAAGAGGAAACACGAGTCTGGATTGGAGAAACCAATTAATCTGTAGCTGAAATGATTAGATCACAAATGGCTGACATGCTGGTCTCCAGTTTTCCAAATGTCAATATTTCTTTTCGAATTTATCTTTATATTTTTGGAACAAGTTGTGAAGGTGAACGTTCTTTTTCGAAGCTGAAAATTATAAAAAAAATTACCTTCGGTCAACGATGGGACAGACACGATTATCATCCCTTGCATTACTTTCAATTGAAAACGACTTAATGCGAGAAATGACATTTGAATACATTAACCTATAAGCGATTTCGCGAATGCAAAGAGCCGCAAAGTTAACGTATAGCTTAGCCAATGTTACTGTTTCATTAGCTAACTCTGGCCTTTAAAAAGTTAGCTCGTTAAAATGAAATTTGCAAGTTTTCGTTTTCTGTTTGCTTTTTCCGGTCATTGACCAATCACTGCATTTCTTTTTTAATATATTTTTTAGGATTTCGTAGGCCCCTGGTAAGTTCGTAGGCCCTAGGCACAGTGCCTACTGTGCCTACTGGATAAGACGGCCCTGGGTCGCATCGCACCGTCGTTCGCACGTGCGCATTAAGTCCCCTGTCCGGGCCTGTGACGTAGAAGTTCCTCGGTCCGGGCCTGTGACGTAGCAGTCCCCTTCCCCCCTCCTTCGCCTCCAAAGACCTCTGTCCGGGCCTCTGACGTCACGGTTTCCCCTTGTGCGCATGCGCGGATCTTGTAAGCTGAAGTCCCCCCTGTCCGGGCCTCTGACGTAGCAGTCCCCTTCCCCCCTCCTTCGCCTCCAAAGACCTGTCCGGGCCTCTGACGTAGTAGTCCCCTCCCCTCCTCCGGCAAAGTCCTCCCTGTCCGGGCCTGTGACGTAGAAAGTCCCCCTGTCCGGGCCTGTGACGTCACGGTCGTAATCGTAATCGTAATCGTAATCGTAAACTCGAAATTTCTAAAGCGCCACTCGAAAGCCAAGCGCGGGGCACCAGCTTATTCACGAGCGCTGCGTTGAGTTAGAAGGGTTGTCCGAGAGAGTAGTCCGTGGTGGTCCGGGTCGAGTTACCATAAGATCAGGATCAAATGCGTTGAGTTAGAAGGGTTGTCCGTGAGAGTAGTCCGTGGTGGTCAGGGTCGAAATTCCATAGGATCAGAGGGGCGGAACAGCTATTAAGGCGGGTGTCGTTTGGGCCGGGAATTGGAAGGTGGAGGATCAGATGAGACAGGGTAAGAGTTCGTGAAAAGGAGTGTCCCCTCGGTCGGGTATATATAGGAGCGCGGTCTCCATGCATTAGCTCAGATGTCACCGGGAAGTCTGCGGGAGCTCCGTCCGTTTTAGAAGCGCAGGTGCAGTCGTCGTCGTGAGCAGCAGTCGTTGCGGCCGTCGGTCGCCGTCGTTGCGGTAGAGAAGGAGCGGTCGTCGTTGCAGCTGTCAGTCGCCCGTGGGAGCTGCCGTCGCCGTCGCCTTGTATCGGTCGTCGGAGCTCGCCGTTGCCGCCGCCGCAGTACGCCGCTGCCGCTGCCGGGGGTTCCTGCGTTTGTCGCAGTGGGGCGCTCTCGAAGTCCGCCATTGCGTGGGAGCCGCCATTTTGGGAAACGACCGTCCGCTACCAGGGTACGACTGTTGCGGGTATCACGTGGTTGCCTGTTGTGACGTGTGGAGTGTTGACAATACATCGTCTGAAAATACATCGTGTCTTCGGGTCTTCGTACGGTAGTGGGATCAACTGTTAAGCCCTTCGATAGACGACGGAGGCCGGACTTGCGCTCATACTGAGCGACACGCTTAGCCTTGCCACCTGGAGGCCGCGAGGCGGACGCGCCACCTCAGCATCCTCCTCCCCCCCCCTGTCCCGTTTCCGTCACAATAATAATAATAATAATAATAAAAGTAAAAATAAAATAAAAAGTAAAAATAATAATAATAAATTTTGATTACAATATTCATAGTATGACAGATGATCAAAAGTTATTAGGAGTCGAATTCAACTGTCGACAGCCAACAGGGCGCACATAATAATAATAATAAATAATAATAATAATAATAATAATAATAATAATAATAATAATAATAAATAATAATAATATATAATAATAATAATAATAATAATAATTAGCACAGAAAATCATAAAATGTCTTAATAAACTTTGATGCTTCACTCTCAATTTAATCAGTAGGAACATGGTTTCATGCTGTAGGCTATATTTCGAAATGAATATGATATTATTATTATTATTATTATTATTATTATTATTGTTATTATTATTATTTCGATGTAGTTTTCACATATCAGTTACAGTTTTCTTAGGGCAGCCGGACCATGGCCCCGGGCAATCCAGATAAGGTGCCCTGGTAGGCAACTGCGTTGAAACGTTGGATCGTAATTGATATACTCTGGAAAAGATATCCTGTTTCGCGCAAATCTCCAGAAATCCTATTTGAAAATGAAATGATATTTGATTTAAATACATATGAATATCTAAATTACCTATATACAAATGCATTATACATCATGTATTTGATTATATATTATGCGCTTTGTACACTTGGTAGCGCACAATAAGCATCTGTTAGTTTCGTTTAGCTGAAAATAATATTATTCCAGATTAATTTGCGATAGACAATGGAATAACAACAATCTCTGAAAGCATTCATTTATTCACATATATTGCATAAAACAGATAAATTCCAGCAAACGGCCAAGTATACTGCAGTCAGCACAGTCATTTGGATAACAGAATTGCATACAAGTCAACTGAGAAACATCTACATATTTTTGTATTGAAATTAAATACAATTATAATAATATATATACACACACATACAATGTATACATTATACATAATATATATTATAATAAATATATATATATATATATATACGTGCAATAACAAAATGCATAAATTCTTACAAGACAATGGCAAGAAATATTTTTCAGTTCACAACAAAACACAGAGTACCCTGTAACCTTTTGTGATTTGAGACATTAAATGACGAGACTCGGCAATACATCAAATAAGCTATCAACATTCAACAGCCATCGCTGTTTTCATATGATTTTTGGCATTTTTACTGCTTAGGATTAACTAGCACAAGATAGGCCTACGTATGATTCCAGAGGATCTTTGTGCAGAAGCAATTTTAAGCTATCATCAGCATTATAATTTATTTCCTTTTAACTATTATAAATTTTCTGAAGACTTGTAATAATTTTCATGTCTGCATGTAAATAAATGTTGTAATAGCCTACTTCAAATACACAGGTAAACATAATATTGCTAGTTTGATTTTTTTGTAAAACTGGTTATCCAAATCTCAATTTCCGGCTGATGATAAGGAAAAGGTCAAAGTTGATTATGATAATGATGACATTCATTATCTTGACAATTATGATAAAGATTATAGTGATGATAATAAAAATTGTTAGACAGCGCTGTTTCAAAAGCAATAGCTGTGCAACTTTCAAGATGTAGTTCCATATGTCAATAAATAGGCTTGAAGTAATCTGACTCACGTTTATCGCTGCATTGCATAATTATTTCATATATGTACAATTTAAATCACAATTAGAGTAATGAGATGAACACAGGACAAAGACATATATAATAACGCAAATATTGGCATTACTCGAATTCAACTTTATATGCTCTGAAAAGCCATGATAAATAAAACCTATGATTCTTCGCTTGACCCTGTGTTTGTTAATACTGTCAGAAATTCATTTATAATTGACCCTGCTTCATTGAATACTGTAATTAGACACTAAAATTTGCGCACTGGTTGAGACCGTGCTAGTCCTTTTCAAGTTCGAAACTTGATAGACATCTAATGCTGGTACAACGTTTCTAATTTTCTCTCCACATAAATGTATGACACTTTTCATTACCATTTAATCTATCTGCCATGTTACTGAGAGCACTACTGAATGGCCGTGGCTGTGAGAGGCAGTATGGAAATTATAATTATTAAATACATTACACTACATTACACATAAAAGTATGAAGTTTGATTACAAGTTATAAAACGTCATCATCATTTTCAGCAACATAAGCACAAATAAACCATACTATGAATAGTCTTACCATTGGAGTTTCAAGTTAGATTGTGTAATTTATGTCTACAAAGTGATCTGTAAAACTACATCTAATAATGCTATTAATAATCACTAAATGACTGATTAATTATTCAATTAAAATATATTTCATATAATTGGCATTACTATTCACCTATATGAACACGGTCATTATAAAAATTAAATAATGATTGAATTTATATAGATGTGAATGACAATGTTAATCATTCTAAAATTGTAATAACAATGTACGCGTGATTACAGAAGATCTTATTCAGACATGTAATTGTGATAATAGACCAAGTAGGGTAAGGTTATCACAAAAATAATAGAGGCTAACATATCAAATACATAATAATTGAGTAATGTATGGTAATCTCACATTTACATATGCCTCACCAACAACTGCTAAACAATTGCTTATAATTAAAATTACAGTAACATGGAAAGATATAGATATTTCATTAATTCTTTAACTGCAAAACCCAGGTCATGTGGCTGTAGCTCTCTAACTAGATGACATATTATATTAGTCAACAAAACAGCACCTATGTTACTTGCGAGAAATAAATTTTAAGCATTCTCATAGTAACGATGAAATCCTGATGCAAAGTTTCAGTGTTAGCCATAGAGATATCATACAATAACAAAATAACAACAACTAATACGTAAGTATATATGCATTCAATAACAACAAACAGTTATATTCCATTACACAAAAATTAACAACAGAGTATTGATCTTTTACAAAACATTTGATACATGCATGCTAACATTTATCAAACATAAATTCTATTTACTGCAACACATTTTGTTAACGAAAGTTATAACAATAGTTCAACTTCATGTCATGGATTTTAATCCTGGTGTGTTATGTGATGTTACATGCATGTTATTGAACTAAACAGACTGTGACATAAGGTGTCAAGTTTTCTAGATTGAGGTTTGTTCATAAAATCCATACTGGATTATTGAATTTTGCTATAATCCAACGATCTAAACATTTAAGAAAAATTATATTACTAAATACATGATAAATACATAATTGGAAGTACCTCACCTCACTTAGAGTTGGTTAACTAAAGTGAAGCAAAACTGTAAGCATATTAAATACATAGATCTATTCAGTCCAAACAGTGACCAAAGCTCAAAAGGCAAAGCTGAGCATGAATATTGCACATCATAGAGCAAAACTCTGAGAAGTAGTTTACAATGTTAATTTATTGATTAGCAATTGTTATGGCAATGTATATATATATATATATATATATATATATATATACACATACAGTTAAGTTTTAAATCTAAGATTTTATAACAATTATAAAATACTTACCGTCAACTAATGCGTTCTCATTAAAATAAAGTAATAAAGTATGCTACCGGTACTTTCTAGAGGTACACAAACGGGAACAATTTCGCAGCAATTGGCAATGTGTGTCTTACTTAAATAATTTTTTATGTCTAAGTACAGGATCCCCAAACCACATGATAACATATAATTTATTTTGCCATTTTCAAATCACGAGGTTTACGTTGCAGACATTAAACAAGCAGCATGTGAGCAAAACACCTGGAATGCCAAATAAATAATCGCAACATATCACCATAAAACAAGAAAACAATTGCTGAAAACAAAACCACAGCCCGACGGTTGAAAAACTCAACAAAGAACAAAAGTTGCATATCAGCCACTCACATACACAGATGGATATTTCCCCTCTGGGCTACGGTATGTTACGGACTTTGTAAGTGTTTTATACTAACACATGGCATGGCACTACATATGCTTATTGCTATCTTGTCCAACTTTATAGGCAACAGCGGCCTCATAATTGGTGTTCATTAAAGTTATTATGGCTTATAGGATCCACTACTATTCCTACAGTTGTCTGAGTTCAGCTTTATTTTCGTTTGATTATAATACATCAAAATGCATTTATGTTATAAAAATGTAAAATGTTACTTGTCAAGTCCTTTACACATCACCCTCCCAAACAGTTTTAAAAGTTTTCTGTCATTTATTGGTCCGTGTGTATTAGGTTCAGACTGGTTTATAATAGTTCCATTAGCCTAACTTCTCTTCCTTAAACACTAAAATCATAATGTTCTGTGCCGATATTTAATATAATTTCCTATTATAGTGCATTTATTTTCATTATAAACTTGGGTAATTATATAACTTTTTGAGATACACTGCAAAACAAAGTAATAAATCTAAATCAGCTGATTTTTAATCAGTTTCACACTTTCAATGACATCACTCTTGCAGTGTAGGTTAAAAGTCTGACATCATTGTTGACTTTGAAAATTCCTGTATTCAAGCTAATTATTTACACATTTAAAAAATACATAACTGAAAACCTTGGTAATTACGAACATCTGAAAAACGCTCAATTAAGTGATAAGCCTTAGGTAACTACAGTGATTTGACTGGGCTAGTTTTTTTCTTGAAGTAATTCTCTATAAATTACAATATTATTGCAATATTTTATACATTTCATAAAAATTCATAGACTCACATCATACTTCAAATGACACCACTCACCTATAAGCAGTGGTAATATTTTTGAAAAGTAATTTTATATGATTTTACATCATATGTTTGAGCATGCAACTAATAATTATAAATTTGTGACATTACGTTAAATGATCAATAAAATAATAAATTTGACTTTTTAAGACATTAATATTTAAATTGTAAAAATAACAATAATATTTGAGTTACAGATTTTGATTTGTATTGTACTGTGCCTATAAATTTCTAAAGTGCTTCATACACCAATCAGAGGATCTCTCAGTTCAAAAGAATAGAAAGTAGTCTTCCATAGCAGAAAGATGTGCTTCGGGCAGTGGCGTAGCCAGGAATTTATGATGGGAGGGAGGGGTTATGGCCTGGCCGGATGCCCTTCCTGACACCAACCCAACAGTATTACAGCAAATAAAAAGGGAATAAAGTAACAAAGGGAATAAAGTAAGAAAAACAATTGTTGCTACAAATAATCGTTTTGTTTTTTCTTATTTAAGTGTATAAATAATTTTTTTAAACGTTTTCCTAAGATCTAAGTTAATGGTTTTTTTAACCTCCTAACCCTCCGCCCCTTGTCTACGCCACTGGCTTCGGGTACCAGTTAATAACGATGAACGTGATTTGCACTGATGGGTTCAAAATTTTGATTTGAAATTGATTTGATTTAAAAACAGAACTCATGACTAGACTAGTTTTGTATGCAATTATGCGCTTTCTCTTTTTGTATGCTCGGATTCGTCACCAATAATTAATTGGGTGTTTGCTGCATAAATGAAAACTACAAGAGACAAAAAACGACGTTTACGACACAACACAATGCTTGCTATTGAACTTCTGCTTTCGATCCCTGTGCTGCTGTTGGCCCGATCCAAACCCCGTTTGTGGTGGAGGTACCCTGTTCCACCTATCCACTTCGACGGGCATTCCGGAAGGCCGATCCAGGTAGTAGTCGAACTCCGAGTCGCTGGAACTAGAGCAGGTGCTGCACCTGTCCCAGTCCTGCGTGGCAAGGTAGTGCTCCACCGACTCGTACCCGAAGCCCCTACGACCCCCATCCGTCGCTCCCTGCAGTTCCCCGGAAACGGACCGACCCTGTCGCCGCCAGCTTTCGCGGTCGATGTCGCTGTAGTAGCCGTCGGTTCGGACCCGGCTGCTACTGCCGCAGCTGATACCACGGATCAAGCGAGACGGTCCCACCGTCTGCCCGACGCCTTCAGAGTCGGGATTATCCTGGGGAACGGCTGCGGCGCTTACGGCGTGACGAACCTGACGGAGGCCGAGCTTAGGAACCCGGTGCAGTCGAGGAGTGGCATCGCCAACGCTGACCGACATCTGGGTCATCAAGGGAGGATGAGGATGAGGAGGAGCGGAGTGAGGGGCATCGGGTCGGCGTGGCTCATCAGCGGAGACCCCGCTCTCGGAGAACTGATCGCCGCCGCCGCCGCCGTCTTGCGAGAGATAGCCGCGCACCTGACGCTGACCGGAGTCCGAGGTATATCCGCTCAGACGGTAGGAGGTCCGTCTGCGTTGGCTGCCAGCCTTGGACGACGACGGGTGGTGGCTGCCAGCCGATGCATCGAAATGAACTCCGAGGTTCTTGCTCGATCCGTTCGTCGATGCAGACAGATCCGTTTCGTCCGCATCTCGATGAGACGCTGCGTTCGCGACGACAGTGGCAGGTGAGGAGGGGTTCGACGCCTGCGGACCACCACCACCGCTGCCGCAGTTGTTCGGCTGACCGTCTGGCGGGGATCGACCGTACCTCTGCGACTTGGAACACGTGTGTCGAAGCAGATGGTCATTCATCTGGCCGTCTGTCCGCTGCCACGAAGAAGCACCACCGTCAGGATAGACTGGAACACGGGAATTGTACATGGCTGTTGTTCCACCCTTCCGGTGCTGGCTCTGCACCACCTTGCTCTGTGCTGCCTGGGATTTCTCCAGGCGCTTCGACGGAAGCATGTAGTCTCCTGGTTGAATGCCGTGAAGCTTTTCCATTTCCATGATGCACCGAGACATCTCGTCCTCGAAGCCCCCCGTCGTGTCCCTCAGCTGCAGACCGTCGTTCTCCTCTGTAAGGACGCGGTCGTTCACCGTCCTCCACTGGCTTCCAGCGTCAGCAGTTTCAGACGGGCAGATGGACGGAAGTTGTGCAGCATCATCTGTTCCTTGCTTTTCCGAGCGGCCAGAATTCAGCGGGACATGCTGCTTGGAAGTTGGCAGCAGCTGAGACTCCAGGAATGCCTTCTGCTGAGAAATCTGCTTCTGCGACTGAGAACAGCTCTTCTCTACGACATCGACGAGGTCTAGTTGCTGGATGCTGTTAAGGTTCTGAGTGATTCCCGCTCTTCGACATGGCGTCGGTTCTTCGATCATCGAGTCGCGAGCATCGAGTTGCCACGATGATGAGTCGCTGTCGGCCACGCTTGACTCATCGTCAACGCTGCAGCTCCTCGCGATCGGGCGAGTGGAACATTTCGAGCAGAAAACGGAACCGTTGCGTGGAACAAAAGGCTCGCCCATCAATGATCTGCAGCAGAACCGTAACACAAAATGGCATTGTTAGTCCGACTTGTTATTTGTTACACAAATTTAACGTGTGTGCGTGTGTGTGTGTGTGTGTGTATGTATGCATGTGCGTGCCTGAAAGACAGACACACAAGCATGTGTGTGTGCGTGCGTGTGTGTCTGTGTGTGTTTGTGTGATCTGCGTGTGTTTTCAGGTGTGAATATTATCATCAAAGGCATCTATAGTCAGACGCAGTCTTCAAAAGCGCATCGGTCATAAATCAATAGGAGATGATTAATTGAATGTAAGTCGATTGATTTACAGTATGGCGGCACAAAATAATGGCTGCACAACAATGATCCAATGATGCTGCGAAGCCAGCGAATCACAATGCGAGGGGGACCAGGTTCTCGTGTGTCGCCGAATCGATCGGTGGACCTACATTGTATATTCATTCCATTGAGTAAAATAATTCCCTAATTCGGTTGTATTTTTAGCCATTTCGGTAATTAATTTATTGATCATCCGCTTGATCACAGTCCAGCAGACTCATCAATCTTAGCCATCTGATTAAATGATTTACGGTGGTGCCAGAACGTCAGTACGGACTTCTGTCTGTTACAACATGCACACAAAGCAGTTTTGGAATTCTAAATTTACAACTGCAATAAGTGCAATTGAAAGGTGAAACTCTATAGGGCTATAATATATATAATATGCGGTCATAAGGGGGGCTAAGGTATCAAGAATTAGCCAGCCTGTTTTTCGGTAATGGCAAGACTATTAGTTCTTGCCATTACCTAGAATCAGGCTGATTGTCGGAGTTTGCTTTGCATTTTAAGAGGTATATGCTACGGCATTCCAGTAAATTCAGACCAAAGTTTATATTTTTTATTGTAGACATGGAAGTTTGAAGTTCTTCAACGAAGTGGTGGTAACCTCCCTGAACAGACTGATCAGACCCTTCCCGTTTCTAGTTATTGTTACAGCTTCCGTATCTGCCAATCCTTCTATCTAGAAGTCCACGATTCACAGTGCGTGACCTGACAATCGTCGGGGTGCACCTGTAGACTCGCTTACCTGTGGCAGACAACGCACGAGAAGCACTCATCCGTGGCGTGCCAGTGGAACCCAGCGTTCATCAGCTGACCCTGGTCGACGCTGATGGATGTCTGGCACGCCTGGCAGCGTTCAGAGAACAACTCCTCGAAACATCGACAGCAGTAGGCCGTATCGTCTCGCATGACGTAGCGCTGTCCGCCCAACTGACGGTCACAGTGAGTGCACACGAAGTGCTTCATGTGCCAACTGCGACCTTCTGCTTCAGTACACTCGTCGCCAAATATGATCTGAAAGAGGATTGAAATATGTCGTTCAGGAGTTTGATTAAATGTTTTAATATGCTATAGTACAGGTAGCATATAGCGTATGATTTATTGGAGAGAATGAAAAACATAATTGATAGGTTACGATAGAATAATAGATGTTTAAAATGGGATAAGATAGAATAGAACAGGATTGACCTAAATTAGAAAAGATTAGCGTGCCATCAAATATAATATACAGTGGCGTGACAAGAGGATTTTGGGGTTAAAACTCACCCATTGGCTTAGGAAAAGTTTTTTTTTAAAGGTTAGGCCTATTTTATCCACTTAAATAAGAAAAACAAAACAATTGTTTGCAGTAACATTTGTTTTTCTTACTTTATTCCCTTTGTTACTTTATTCCCTTCTTATTTACTGTAATAGGCCTACTGTTGAGTTGGTGTCAGGAAGGCATCCGGCCAGGCCATAATCCCCCCATTATAACTTCCTGGCTACGCCACTGATAAATAAGATAGGACATATACATCTCGAATAAGAACTGAACTTGAAAAGTAGAATTACAGGCTTCACTTAAGTGTTGCGTAAAATGAAAAACTGTAAAGGGGCAAATAAGTTTAATACAATATGACAGTGCTGTCCAACGTGCGGCCCGCGGGCCGCATGCGGCCCGCGAGGTGATTTCAAGTGGCCCACCGGGCTCGCTAAATTTTAGCACTTTAATTTTGTAAAATGAAGCAAAGGGTAAAGTCACTGGTCGACTTGAGCTTTTATTATTTTTATTAACTTTGCGACAGTTTCCGATTTGGAATGCTATCAAAAAGGCCAATCCGAAAGCTAAAATTACTCTATTCTTTTTCTTCTTAGGGTTAGGTTCCAGTATAGTCTATCTGGAGATTGACCCACGACTTCTGGTTTAACAAATCCCATTACTGTACTCAGCTAAACTCACTTCGCAAACCGCCCCAAAACGTTCACTTCTAGTCAGTTCCTGACATCTGTACAGAGTTCCAATACGTATGCAAGCGACTGCGACCATTCCATTCGAGAGATAGTCTAATTCTTGTTCTTATATTATAAGGATTAAAAAGAACCAACCGATAAGAGACCCAGGGACCGGGGATTACGAAAGTCGATGGCTCGACTATGTCTGGTCCGAGGACTATGGTGCTAGATCTTTAGACCGAGACTCTGGCTTCGACGATTTTTTAATGAAAGTCAGAGAAGTAGGATGGAAATTTGTTCTAATCATGAAGTGGATCTTAGCCAGAAAAATTGATTGGTCGACGTATACTGAAGAACTGAGCTGGCCAAACTGTGCTGGGCGACGGAACTGAGTGCGAGGCCGGGATAAACGCCACCTTTGTCTTGCACATTTTCATGCTCAACTATTGTGAATCATGACAATCGTGGTTTGTGTAGTCCACATGCTATTATTCATTAGTAGGCCTATTATTCCTGTGGGACTCGTCGAACTCTTTCGATAAACTGCTCAAGATTTTCCTCTTTGGCCATTTCTGGGTCGGGAGCATCTCTGAATAGTTATCTTGAACCTCCGGTATATAAATTTCATCACAGATAGCTATAAGTTATAGATTGATAGATAGGTTACAAAATCATTCCATATTAAATTTCAACACTCGTTTCAATGTTAATATATCGGAAAATTTTGATTTTAGTGTTGTGGCCCTCGGCTTCAAAAATCTTGCTTTTGCGGCCCGTGGCACCAAAAAGGTTGGACAGCACTGCAATATGATATCGTTTGTTTGCGCATGATAGCCTATCTCTTGCTGAGACTTCTATAGATTATGTCGTCTTTTTCTGGCATATTTTATCTTTCATTGTAGCTCAATCTGGTTGAATTCATACTATACAGAAGGATGCGAATCGATTTGGATTACAGTAGAGTAAGTTAAAATGATGGGACACAAGCCGAAGTATAGGAAAAACTATATATGGCTAAGCTGTGCTTACATCTAAACTAATGTCTTTAGTAGGTATACCGTTAAACTATTGCGCAATTATTCATCAATTGACGATCTTTTGAATTAAAGTATGCGGTAATCAAAAGCCGCAATCGACTGAATAAATATATAAGCCTACCTTCAAAATAGTATAAAATACAAAAGCAAGAAGAGGTTATGTAATTTTAGATTGGACAGCACAGATAGGTCTGAATGATAGCGAGTCAGATAAACTAGACCTATAAATGAGGTCATTTTGGGAATGCGTAGATTCAGTAAAAGGTTTTAAGTAATGTAATGTAGGCCTAATGTGATTAGTAATTTCTGCAGCTTCGCTCACAGCTATGGCCACTCAGTAGCGCTCCCAGTGTGAGAACCCCGAGAGAAGAAAAAGGTCTTAAGAAGAGAGATGAACAGTGAACTATTGATAACGATCGAGAGAGGAGAGCCCCACGCAGAGTGAAGAGAAGGACCTTTCCATACGGAAGCTCCAATGATGGCAAAGGATCGGATTTGAGTAATAGTGTTGCTAGCTCATAAGATAAGCAGATGCAGAAAGATTAGACCGAATGATATCCAAATTGAAATTATCCATGAAGCAATAATATAAGAATAAGTTTCTTTATTCAACATTCCGGTTGACAGACCGCAACCGGTTACAGTCTACACTCTGCAGACTGCAGTTATGCAATTTAAACAATTTGCAAGAACACAAAATCACAAATCTTAACAAATCTTAACTACTAACAGAACAGACGGCCCGCAATTGATACAAGGGCGCTAATATAATTATAGCAGCCTATGAAGCACGTCTGTCCTACGAGGGATGCTTCGGTAATCGAACTCGAGCTCGCCGACCTCCATGCCAGCGCGTTTTCCAATGCGCCCTTCCCCCCCCCCGCGCCCCCACCCAACCCCCGTCTAAAACATAAGATGAGACGAGAGAAGAGAAGCGAGTGTGTTGGATGGTGATCTTGCCTCGTCGCATCCGGAGCACCGGGGCTTCAGCGTTTCCGCATGGTGTCGACCGCAGTAGACCTTCTCTTCATGGTAGAAGTAGATGAGGTCGACGAGAAGCTCCTGGCAGAGGCAACAGACGAAGCAGCCCGGATGCCAATGGACGCCGGGTCCAGCACGCGACGCCTGGACCATCAGGGTCCCAGGGTGGATGGCATTTCCACACTGAACATTTTAACAACAAGTGACATTATTATCCACAGCCAAAATAGTCACACACACACACACACATGCACACGCACACACGCATGCACACGTGCGCGCACGCACACACACACATGTCAGTTCCTTGCTAGATATATTCCTGTGTGATCGAATCAGGTTCACGTAATGGATTGTTGATTAATAGGAACACAATGATGATAACATTACATCAGTAAGAGATATGATCCGCTCTTGCAAGTTCTGACAAGGCGTTTTCAAATCAAATCAAAATCAAAAAGCACTTAATAATTGCTTACCAATCTTCAGGCAAGAGCAATTACTAGCACAATAATAATTGCATGCAAGCAGTGACAACAGGATAACTCAAACTGTTCCACTAACAGGGTAGACTAATTATACACAGTTACTTGCCCTTGCAGTTTAAAAGCAGACTAAAAATCATCTCATGGAAATTGCTTAAAATTTGAAATGCAAATTTTTAGTGATAATCTTAGCTTCTGGTTCTCTGTAATGAAACTCTATAATTCAGAATCGAGAAGGGCGAAATGAGTGTGTGTAACTGTGTATCTAGAAATTAATTCTCCTAGCTTATACAAAATGATGCTAAAACATTTAACCGTGCTAATTATTTTTGCCCCGTACTGCAAAAGTATCTCCGGGCGCACATGACTGTGAGTGATGTGTAGACCACATTAATCTGACCGTATAGAAGATTAACAAATACTGAAGGTCTGTAGCTCGGAACCTTCATTAATCGCAATAGTAGCGCAACAAAACCCATAGCCATCGGCTTCCATCCATTCTCCAATTGTTATATACATAGTGAAATCACTTGTCGAACTCACCTGTTGACAACTGACCAGCTGTTCTGAGGAGTCGAGTTCCTTGACGCTGCCACGACCAAGCGCTTCCTGCTTCCTTCGAATGCTGAACAGCCACAGTTCCTTCTTCTCTTCGTCACTCAGTGTCTGGCAGTAGCGCACTTCGATGTCGTGAGGAGGAAGTTGCTGCAGCAGCTGACGGATGCGATGCTTGTCACCAACGCTACCGACGTAAGGAACGCGATTCTGCGGCAGACAACTCATGAACTGATGAACCTAAAACGCAGAACAGTTGTCGGTATGTATTTATTCATGTATGTATGTATGCATGCATGCATGTATGTATGTATGTATGTATGTATGTATGTATGTATGTGTGTGTGTATGTATGTATGTATGTATGTATGTATGTATGTATGTATGTATGTATGTATGTATGTATGCATGCATGCATGGCATGCATGCATGCATGTATGTATGTATGTATGTATGTATGTATGTATGTATGTATGTATGTATGTATGTATGCATGCATGCATGCATGTATGTATGTATGTATGTATGTATGCATGTATGTATGTATTTATGTATGTATGTATGTATGTATGTATGTATGTATGTATGTATGTATGTATGTATGTATGTATGTATACGTATGTATGTATGT